>CM068967.1:74209139-74219701 GCA_035128595.1 Eptatretus atami
CTCTCTTCATCTCCTTCCTCTTCCTCTCCTTCTCTCCTCGTTTCTCTCTCTCTTCTCTCTCTCTTGTCTCTCTCTTGTCTGTCTCTCTCTCTCTCTCTCTCTCTCTCTCTCTCTCTCTCTCTCTTCTCTCTTCTCTCTCTCTCCTTCTCTCTCTCTCTGTCTCTCTCTTGTCTCTCTGTCTCTCTCTCTCTCTTTCTCTCTCTCTTCTCTCTCTCTCTCTCTCTCTCTCTCTCTCTCTCTTCTGTCTCTCTCTCTCTCTCTCTCTCTCTTCTCTTCTCTCTCGTGTCTCTCTCTCTCGCTTCTCTCTGTCTCTCTCTCTCCTCTCTCTCTCTCTGTCTGTCTCTCTCTCTCTCTCTCTCTCTCTCTCTCTCTCTCTCTCTCTCTTCTCCTGTTCTCTCTCTCTCTCTCTCTCTCTCTCTCTCTCTCTCTCTCTCTTCTCTGTTCTCTCTGTTCTCTCTCTCTCTCTCTCTCTCTCTCTCTCTCTTCTCTCTTCTCTCTCTCTGTCTCTCTGTCTCTCTCTCTCTGTTCTCTCTCCTCTCTCTCTCTGTCTGTCTGTCTGTCTCTCTCTCTGTCTGCTCTGTCTCTCTCTCTCTCTCTCTCTCTCTCTCTCTCTCTCTCTCTCTCTCTCTTCTCTCTTCTCTCTCTCTCTCTCTCTCTCCCTCTCTTCTTCTCTCTCTCTCTCTTCTTTCTGACATATAGGAGAAATAAATTATTACAGGGGATGGTAATTTATTACATAAAAAAAAAAGAAGCAGAATCACAGGACATGAACCCAACAGATGAAAAGAGCCTTTCATTGCTGTTTCAGTGAATGTTAGATCATGTGTTGACGTACGAGATGCATGCTGTACTTCGAAGGACACAAGCGTCATTATGCCTTGATCACTGCAGGAATAAAAGCTTGACTGAGAAAACGAGACCAAATTAAAGTTTCATTTTAATCCTCTGAAGACAAACAATCTTATCAAACGTACACAACAAGGAACTCTTCTTTGTTAAGATCGAATTTTGTTTTTCTTACAGGTCCCAGTGTTTCCATTTTGAAGCGTGTATGTATAACATACCAACTTGCTTGCTGTCACAGTTATAGATAGTCCACACACCTCGTTTTTATCTCAATTCTTGTCTAATCTCTGTTCTCTGTGGATTTGCTAAATAAACACTGAGCTGAGTTTAGGCAGAGAGAATGTTCACTTTCTGGTCCCTATGACAGGAGATGAAAGGTATTGCCCATTTGGAGCATGATCTCTTCTTTTTTTTATCTTCCTGTACTCTTGTAGAACATGGCAGAGATGGACAGCCGTGTTGGACAGCTCCAGAGTGCACTGGTCGTGGCTGAAAAGGAGCGAGCAGGCATGACGACACAGTTGGATGAGGAACGAAGGTTCGTCAATGATACCATCAAAAGCAAATAATACAAAATGTGTGCTCAAAGACAGACAACATACAAGATTTTTTTCAGCATCTATTTCACAAAGATTGAAAGCCTTCCCATTCCAAAAGACCCTACCCCTATTTATGCAAGGAAGTTTATTTTGAAGTTTAAATAAAATTATGACCTCCTGCTATTTTGCTTTTCTTCATGTAAAGAGAAAGACGGAACATAATTAAATTGTAGAAGAGTAAATTTGGGGAGAAAAAGGATGACGATGATGGGGAGAAGATAGAAGAGAGAAAGTACTCAATGTGATTTTCTTGAGGGTAGAAAAAGCAGTCAATAGAATAAATGAGACTAAGTTTCTGGAGTTGAAATAAATGGTGGATAAAGGTCTACATAATGGAAAAAAAGGGTTTAGGGTTGTACATTGTTCAACCAATACACAAAACGATGATTGTAGAATTAGCTACGTACATTAAAAGCTCAACAGATGATCAAATCCAATTGTTGCATGAGCACGAAGATAACAAGCCAGAAAAGATATCCCGAACTCACTTTGCAAATTTTTTTTTCAAGAACAAGTGCAAATAGAAGATGCTACACCAGAAATCAAAGCAGTAGAGACCACAGCCCTGATAATTGCAAAGATGACAATGGAAAACTCACAACAAATATCCATAAACATATTGGGAGAATGATAGAAGAGAAGAATTTTTTAAAAAGATAGAGTGAAGTCGATTGCACGCAAACACAAATCTCCATGTTTCTCACCTAAAGTAAAGTGGAACGATGACAAAAAGGTTCCACCAGGAATGTTCCAATTATCAAGTTTTGAGTTGGAAAAAAAAATCTGCTTTAACCCCTGCGACAGCAAGTCTCCACACCCTGGGGCATGAACCGGGGGTCAAATCCAAGAAATAGTTACATATTTCACATGTCCCCCAATGTTGATTGCATATTTAAAGTTTCATTAAAAATGTTTAAACATGTACCCGGAATTACATTTTTTGGGTATTCGACCTTTTGACCCCGCCCCAGAAACGGGGTCAAAAATGATACCGCTCTTGCACCTTCGTATCATGTGGTGATCATAAACTAACAAGCTTGGTGAATTCCTGCCCAATCGTTTTGGAGGAGATACCGGGACGAACGGACAGTGTCAGACACACAGACCCGATTACAATAACCCCAAATTTTACCTGATCTGGAATTTACATTCCAGATAAGGTATCGTTATCGTGCATCGTCCATCCGTCCATCCTTTTTAGACTTCTCTGGCCAAACCGCTGGGCTGATCCGGCTGAAATTTGGCAGCAATATTCCTCTCCTGACTGGTAACAGGGATTGCAAACCTCGTTCTGGTCACATGACTTTAATTAGGTTAAAATGGCCGACATAGTAAATTTCTTCCAAAAAATCTTCTCCAGACCCACCAGTCAGAATGTTACAAATTTGGGTTACAACATTAGGCCAGGGTAGGGATGTTAAATTGCGGAGGTCATGCCGATAACATGACCGGAAGTGTGTCAAAATGGCCAACTTGTCAATTTTGGGAAAATCGCATAAATTCCTCAAAAATCTTCTCCAGACCCACCAGTCAGAAGCTACTAAATTTGGGTTACAACATTAGGCCAGGGTAGGGATGTAAATCGGAGGTCATGCCGATTAACATGACCGGAAGTGTGTCAAAATGGCCAACTTTGTCAATTTTGGGGAAATCGCATAAATTCCTTCAAAAAACTTCTCCAGACCCACCAGTCAGAATGTACCAAATTTGGGTTACAACATTAGCCAGGGTAGGATGTTAATTGCGGAGGTCATCGATAACATCCCGAGGTGTGTCAAAATGGCCAACTTGGTCAATTTGGGGAAAATTGCATAAATTCCTTCAAAAATCTTCTCCAGACCCACAGTAGAATGTTACCAAATTTGGGTTACACATTAGGCCAGGTAGGATGTTAAATTGCGAGGTCATGCCGATAACATACCGGAAGTGTGTCAAAATGGCCAACTTGGCAATTTTGGGAAAATCGCATAAATTCCTTCAAAAATCTTCTCCAGACCCACCAGTCAGAATGCTACTAATTTGGTTACAACATTGAGCCAGGGTGGGATGTTAAATTGGAGGTCATGCCGATAACATGACCGGAAGTGTGTCAAAATGGCCAACTTGGTCAATTTTGGGGAAAATCGCATAAATTCCTTCAAAATCTTCTTCAGACCCACCAGTCAGAATGCTACTAAATTTGGTTACAACATTAGGCCAGGGTAGGGATGTTAAAATGCGGAGTCATGCCGATACATGACCGGAAGTGTGTCAAAATGCCAACTTGGTCACAATTTGGGGAAAATCGCATAAATTCCTTCAAAAATCTTCTCCAGACCCACCAGTCAGAATTGCTACCAAATTTGGTTACAACATTAGGCCAGGGTAGGGATGTTAAATTGCGGAGTCATGCTGATAACATGACCGAAGTGTGTCAAAAATGGCCAAAATTGGTCAATTTGGGGAAATCACATAATTCTTCAAAATCTTCTCAGACCCACCAGTTCAGAATGTACAAATTTGGGTTACAACATTAGGCCAGGGTAGGGATGTTAAATTGCGGAGGTCATGCGCTAACATGACCGGAATGGTCAAAATGGCCAACTTGGTCAATTTTGGGGAAAATCGCATAAATTCCTTCAAAAACTTCTCAGACCCACCAGTCAGAATGCTACTAAATTTGGGTTACACATTAGGCCAGGGTAGGGATGTTAATTGCGGGAGGTCATGCCAATAACATGACCGGAAGTGTGTCAAAATGGCCAACTTGGTCAATTTTGGGAAAATCGCATAAATTCCTTCAAAAATCTTCCCAGACCCACCAGTCAGAATGTTACCAAATTTGGGTTACAACATTAGCCAGGGTAGGGATGTTGAATTGCGGAGGCATGCTTATAACATCACCGGAAGTGTGTCAAAATGGCCAACTTGGTCAATTTGGGAAAATTGCATAAATTCCTTCAAAAATCTTCTCCAGACCCCCAGTCAGAATGTACCAAATTTGGGTTACAAACATTAGGCCAGGGTAGGGATGTTAAATTGCGGAGGTCATGCGATAACATACCGGAAGTGTGTCAAAATGCCAACTTGGTCAAATTTGGAGGAAATCGCATAAATTCCTTCAAAAATCTTCTCCAGACCACCAGTCAGAATGCTACCAATTTGGGTTACAACATTGGCCAGGTAGGGATGTTAAATTCGGAGTCATGCGATAACTGACGGAAGTGTGTCAAAATGCCAACTTGGTCAATTTTGGGGAAAATCGCATAAATTCCTTCAAAAACTTCTCCAGACCCACCAGTCAGAATGTACCAAATTTGGTTACAAACATTAGCCAGGTAGGGATGTTAAATTGCGGAGGTCATGCTGATAACATGACCGGAAGTGTGTCAAAATGGCCAACTTGTCAATTTGGGGAAAATTGCATAAATTCCTTCAAAAATCTTCTCCAGACCCACCAGTCAGAATGTTACCTAATTTGGGTTACAACATTAGGCCAGGGTAGGGATGTTAAATTGCGGAGGTCTTGCCGATAACATGACCAGAAGTGTGTCAAAATGGCCAACTTGGTCATATTGGGGAAAATCGCATTAATTCCTTCAAAAATCTTCTCCAGACACCCGTCAGAATGTTACCAAATTTGGGTTACAACATTAGGCCAGGGTAGGGATGTTGAATTGCGGAGGTCATGCTGATAACATCACCGGAGGTGTGTCAAAATGGCCAACTTGGTCATTTGGGGGAAATTGCATAAATTCCTTCAAAAATCTTCTCCAGACCCACCAGTCAGAATGTTACCAAATTGGGTTACAACATTAGGCCAGGGTAGGGATGTTAAATTGCGGAGGTCATGCGATAACATGACCGGAAGTGTGTCAAAATGGCCAACTTGGTCAATTTTGGGGAAAATCGCATAAATTCCTTCAAAAATCTTCTCCAGACCACCAGTCAGAATGCTACTAAATTTGGGTTACAACATGAGGCCAGGGTAGGGATGTTAATTGTGGAGGTCATGCCGATAACATGACCGGAAGTGTGTCAAAATGGCCAACTTGGTCAATTTGGGGAAAATCGCATAAATTCCTTCAAAAATCTTCTTCAGACCCACCAGTCAGAATGCTACTAAATTTGGGTTACAACATTAGGCCAGGGTAGGGTGTTAAATTGCGGAGGTCATGCCGATACATGACCGGAAGTGTGTCAAAATGCCAACTTGGTCAAATTTGGGGAAATCGCATAAATTCCTTCAAAAATCTTCTCCAGACCCACCAGTCAGAATGCTAACAAATTTGGGTTACAACATTAGGCCAGGGTAGGGATGTTAAATTGCGGAGGTCATGCTGATAACATGACCGAAGTGTGTCAAAATGGCAAACTTGGTCAATTTTGGGAAATCACATAAATTCCTTCAAAATCTTCTCCAGACCCACCAGTCAGAATGCTACTAAATTTGGGTTACAACTTAGGCCAGGGTAGGGATGTTAAATTGCGGAGGTCATGCCGATAACATGACCGGAATGTGGTCAAAATGGCCAACTTGGTCAATTTTGGGGAAAATCGCATAAATTCTTCAAAATCTTCTCCAGACCCACCAGTCAGAATGCTACTAAATTTGGGTTACACATTAGGCCAGGGTAGGGATGTTAATTGCGGAGGTCATGCCATAACATGACCGGAAGTGTGTCAAAATGGCCAACTTGGTCAATTTTGGGGAAAATCGCATAAATTCCTTCAAAAATCTTTTCCAGACCCACCAGTCAGAATGTTACAAATTTGGGTTACAACATTAGGCCAGGGTAGGGATGTTAATTGTGGAGGCATGCGATAACATCACCGGAAGTGTGTCAAAATGGCCAACTTGGTCAATTTGGGAATGCATAAATTCCTTCAAAATCTTCTCCAGACCCACCAGTCAGAATGCTACAAAAATTTGGGTTACAACATTAGGCCAGGGTAGGGATGTTAAATTGCGGAGGTCATGCTGATAAATGACGGGAAGTGTGTCAAAATGGCAAACTTGGTCAAATTTTGGGAAATCGCATAAATTCCTTCAAAAATCTTCTCCAGACCACCAGTCAGAATGCTACTAAATTTGGGTTACAAACATTAGGCCAGGGTAGGGATGTTAAATTCGGGAGTCATGCCGAAATACTGACCGGATGTGTCAAAATGGCCAACTTGGTCATTTTGGGGAAAATCGCATAAATTCCTTCAAACTCTTCTCAGACCCACCAGTCAGAATGTTACCAAATTTGGGTTACAACATTAGGCCAGGGTAGGGATGTTAATTGCGGAGGTCATGCTGATAACATACCGGAAGTGTGTCAAAATGGCCAACTTGGTCAATTTGGGGGAAAATGCATAATTCCTTCAAAAATCTTCTCCAGACCCACCAGTCAGAATGTTACCTAATTTGGGTTACAACATTAGGCAGGGTAGGGATGTTAAATTGGCGGTCTTGCCGATAACATGACCAGAAGTGTGTCAAAATGGCCAACTGGTCAATATTGGGGAAAATCGCATAAATTCCTTCAAAAATCTTCTCCAGACCCACCAGTCAGAATGCTACCAAATTTGGGTTCAACATTAGGCCAGGGTAGGGATGTTAAATTGCGGAGGTCATGCTGATAACATGACCGGAAGTGTGTCAAAATGGCCAACTTGGTCAATTTTGGGGAAAATCACATAAATTCTTTCAAAATCTTTTCCAGACACCAGTCAGAATATTACAAATTTTGGATACAACATGAGGAAAGGGTCCTGATGTTAAATTATGGAGGCCATGCCAATCACATGACCAGGAATGTGTCAAAATGGCGGTCACACAAATTCCTACCAAAATCTTCTTCCCCAGACCCACCAGTCAGAATGCTACCAAATTTGGGTAACAACATTAGGACATGGTCCTGATGTTAAATTGCGGAGGCCATGTTGATCATGTGACCAGAAGTGCGTCAAAATGGTGGTCACACAAATTCCTTCCAAAATCTTCTTCTGAACCACCAGTCAGAATGCCACCAAATTTGGATGACAACATTAGGCCAGGGTAGTGATGTTAAATTGTGGAAGTCATGCTGATCACATAACCAGAAGTGTGTCAAAGTGGCTGACTTATTCAATTTTTGGGAAAATCGCTTAAATTCCTTCAAAAATCTTCTTCTCCAGACCCACTAGTCAGAATGTTACCAAATTTGGATGACAACATTAGGCCAGGGTAGTGATGTTAAATTGCCCAAGTCATGCTGATCATATAACCAGAAGTGTGTCAAAATGGCCGACTTATTCCATTTTTGGGAAAATCGCTTAAATTCCTTCAAAAATCTTCTTCTCCAGACCCACTAGTCAGAATACTGACAAATTTGGGTTCGAACATTCGGCCATGGCACAGATAAACTACAGATCCAGTGGTCCTGTGTTTTTTTTAAAGCATGGAGATAAAAATCTGGATAGATTGGGAATAGAATAAGAAAGGCTCAGTGGAACACCAAAGAAGAGGTCAACTTAATTGGGATGGAGAATGAGTAATAATGAATGCTTCATATCAAGATGTCAGGATTAAGTCAAATGGACAAGGTTCAGTTCTCAAAAATTGAAACAGAAGGCATATTAACTTTCTCTTGGGATCCAGGAAACTTGCATCAGAACAACTATATACACATAGGCATAGTGTGTGCTGAGTAGTCCACTGGCATAAATGCAAAAACTTCAATATCCCAGTCCCAGAAATATCTTGGAAGCACCATCATCGAAAAAGGAACTTAATGCTCACATATGGCCTGACCATCTGATCCAATGTGACCGTTGAATGTAAGGCATTGAGGCTGAACATAGTGCTCGGATATAAAAAGGAAAAGACGGCATTGCTAATCGAGGTGTCAGTACCCAGTGACTTCAGGCTATAAAATAATTTGAAAAATGTCCATGTTACCAGGACCTGAAAAACGAAGTGAAGAGAACCTGGAAGCTGAAGAGCGCTGATGCTGTGCTGGTTGTGGTCAGAGCACCTGAAGTGATGAATCAGAACCTCAATGAGACAAAAAAAAGTGATACCAGTAAATATTACAGCAAACAAAGTACAATTGGAGGATGACCGTGGTTCGGTGACCATCCTGAAAAGAGCCCTCGGAACAAACATATTCATTCATTCATTTTGTGTGCAGCCTGTGGCTGCTGGTTTGCATCATTGCTGGGAGTATAGCTGTGCTGCTGATGCAGTCAGTGCCTCCTGCAGGTTATGGCAGGAATTTAGAATTTGGCCATGGCGCCAGCGAAAGCTCGCCTACTCAGAACAAACACATGAGATCTGTGCATTGACCGTTGCTAAAACATCAAAACATTACAACCTGGTCCTGGAAATGTGATCCTCATAGAGAGAAAGCGGATATTTTAGATCCTGTAAGGACTCTTTCACCTTTTGACACCAACTAAAGGAGATTACGATCAATGGAAAAGGCAAATAGGTTCCGCAGTTGACCAAATATAGGTATGAAAGAGTAGAGCTTGCCAAGTATGATATGCTTCAAGATTTGTAAAGGTAAGAGGGTTTAGAACATGTTTTTCGAGACATATTGTGGAAGAAGGTGTTGAGTAATTAGAAGAATGCCAGTAGCCCTGGCATCACCACAGGTGATCCCAAACATCCACATTCTGCCAATTTATATTTCACAGGTAGAGATAGTTTGAAAGACAAATAAAGCAAGAGCAATGAAGTCCAGGGAAACATATATATATATATATATATATATATATATATATATATATATATATATATAATTATATATTTTTTCTTACACATATGCATGTGTAAAAAATTCATCTGAGTGTTCTTTGGTGTACTTGTTCTGATTGCCAAAATGGTTCATGCACCTATTCTGTCATCACATCGCTGTTTCATTCTCTGTTTTCCTCTTCTACAGGAAAGTGGAGGATTTGCAATTCCGTATAGAAGAGGAATCTATCTCAAAGGGAGATTTAGAGGTGATGCCATTTTTATTTTTTTTTAAAAACCTCTTCTTCAAGTTTATGATTGTGTTATTGATGATTCCTTTTCCACAATCATCATGCAGTTCTTCATCCCAAAAAATAACATGATAAATTATATTGCTACAATGTTGCTAACTTTCAATGGATCACGTGAATTATCTCACAAGACAATTAGAGATATTGAGTTGCAATCGGGAATGCTTCCCAACACGATAATAAACAGAAGAGTCCTTGTTCCAGGTGTTGGAGAAATGAATACTCAGTGGGTGCATATACTTTATCTCCGGCATGAAGTTATACACACAAATCTCATGACAAGTCACAATCTTCTTCAAATACAATCTCCCTCCATCTGGTACCATTCTCGGAGCTCTGTTGTAATCGTTCTATGAACGACGATGATGACAACAACGACCGTTGCACAAAAATTTCCCCCTTTTTTTCATGCGGTTTTTTTGTTGTATCCTTGTCGAGGCTCGTATGAGAGCTACACACAACACACAACAAGGGGGGCATCAAGGGGGGGGGGAGTGGGAAGGACAAAACAGTGGGGAACAAGAGACATTAGGAGATCTGTGGAAGGGAGAGGATGGGCGGGGAACATGGGAAACAAGATGGACATTACTCAGGGACTTTCAGGAAGGAAAGCAAGGAATTTGAAGGAGGTGGGCTTGGGGTGATTAACGGGGGTAAAAAAGATCGAGGATTTGGATGGGGGACGATAAGATGGTGGGAACAGCTGTTTTGAAGGGCTGGAGGGAAGAATGGGATTGAATAGAGTGAGGGAGTTTATTCCAAAGGCGGGAAAAAGAGGAATGAAAGAGTGAAGGTGAGCAGTGATTCGTGATTTTGGTAGTTTTAACCAGAAGGGGGTTGTTGGCGGACCTTGAGCGCCCTGCGGAAATATGGTGGGGGCAAATTGCACACACAGCAGGGGGGGGGCGGGGGGCGGACGAACCGAGAAGGAGACGGTAGAAGACAGAAAGATCACCGACCTGCCTGCGGTGAGCGAGTGAGAGGACCAAAGACTCAGCGTCACCGCGGGAGGTACCAATGATCCTAAATGCCTTGGTTTCCACAGCGTGAAGCTGACAAAGGTGAGAGGCAGGAGCACCAGCCCCGAAGGGAGAGCAGTACTCCATCAGGCTGCGGACG
>CM068967.1:74220534-74234703 GCA_035128595.1 Eptatretus atami
ACAGATGATGGAATGTTTCTGTCCTTCATGACACCACCTAGTTGTCTCCACTTATTCCAGATTGACTTTCATCTTGATCTAACGGCAAATTCTGCACCTCCTGATGCCTCTATCATGTCTCCAACGTAACAGAAACTTCTGACCTTTTCTAAATTCATTTCTCAACTCAGAAGCTTTTATTATTGTTCTTCATTATTTTATTGAAATGATTGATCCTCATATTTTATACAAATGAAAATCCCAGATTTTGTTCCCAAATTTCTAATGATGCCATTGTGACATCTTGTGACATCATCTCTAACCACCTACATTGAGTTGAATTCGATGCAAATCCTTTTTATACGCCCGATATATATATATATATATATATATATATATATATATATATTCCCGGGGGGGCCCGTTAAAAAATTATGTGATACCAGTCGTCCGTCCGTCCGTCTCTGTCTGTCTGTCTGTCTGTCCGTCCGTCCGTCCGTTGCTGCCCGCACTCTAACTCCCAAAGTTTTCAACTTCACGTTTCATATTTGGTACATAGTACAGACTGTGAGACGGTTGTCATGACATACGGTCGTCATCTAAAGTGGTTGCCATGGCAACCAGGATGCTGTTTTCCATGTAGTAGCACAATTCTGTATATACCTTCTTGTTATTCATAAATTGACATGTTTGAATATATAATTGTGTGCGTGCGTGCGTGCACGCGTGCGTGCGTGTGTGCGTGCGCGCGTGTGTGTGTCACAGAGACTTTTCCGGGCATATATTGTGCTCACTTGCGCTCTTGTTCACATTTTAAACTAGGCCATTATCTACTTTATAGGATAGCGGAAGCTGTATTGGTGTTGTAGTGTTTGTTTCTACAATTAGTGCCCCCAATTTTCATTCCTGCCACAGAGTTCCTTAGATCCATAGGAGTGCTAAACCAACATTTATAATAATATTATTTATTTATTTTATTTTCTTCCTACACTCCCAATTTCCAAAATGTCCGAGCTGAATGTCGGAGCCGGCTGGGACTTTCAGAGTGAAATTTTGCATCAATAATGTGAAGAGAAAGTATGAGGCGTTGACTGTTTTTTTTTTTTAATTATCTTGACCTAATTTTAAGGTCATGACCCAATTATAGACATTTTAACATTTTTCACCATAACTTGACTCAGGTTTGTCCGATCGGAATGAAATTGCTCTCTCTCTAGATAGCTTAGTGTAAGGTGCATTTACGCTTCATTAACATCCCACTCCTCCGGGTTAAGGATCAAAGTCAAATGGCGGTGTGAAAAAAAACATAACGCGGTCAAGGTCAAACGGCGGTCTGAAAAAATTGTTTTCCTATTTGTTTTCTTAATTCAAGAGCTTTTCGAAGTAGCTTTTACATTCCTTATCAATAACGTTTTTGTGTTTTTTCACAAGATGTCTGTTTTTGATTTTTGAACTATTAACCTCTGTAGCACATCTCTTCCGTCCTTTACCATCTGCCTGGCTTATTTTGGAAATTGTACTCTTACCGCTGATGTGGTTAAGCTTTTACCCCATTCTTCCTAACTCCGTTCTTTACTATCACCGTTTCCTTATTCATTTAATTTAAACAGTTATAATCTTCTTTATCTTGAGGATCTTCAATTTTTTTTTAAACCTTTACTAAGCTGCTTTCTTCTGGTTGAGCACTTTTGTACTCTAATATGCCACCAGTACGTTTCTGGTTCCTTTCGAAACTCGCCAGTAGTTATTCCACAAATATTTCTGACTGTCTCCATTCAAGCATTTTTCATTTGAGTCCACATCTCAACTACATCTTTAGACGTTATTAACTTCATCTTGTGAGATCCTCTTGAAATTTTTCTCCTGGTTTTTCCTATTTAAGCTTCCATACCTTCGCGGTGATGCGGAATTCACTTGAGGCCGTTCCTTTTCTTTTCATTTGCGATTTATTTTAAAAAAATCTTCAGCGACCAGTCAATGCAGAGTCAAACATTCTTCACTCTCTCATTCATTCCAAAACTGAATTGCATTTCAAATGACAATTTGAATGATTTTTTTTTCCCACACTTCCAACGCTGACGATCTCACATGTAGTAATTTTGTGATTCTACAAATGAATGGTTCAACATTTTTATTGTTTGCTTGATTGACAGCAGCTGGGTGTGAGTATATAATTTCTCCAACACTCGGAACAAACAGCAGCTGAGACTATCGTATCGAGTTTTTGGAAGTTTACTTACACCACACGTACGTGGATGTGTTCACACAATCGCATGTGGGTTTATATTTACCGAATGTTTCCTTACAAAGGCTCGGGATATATTTCAGTGTCACCATGCGATAACGAAGACCAAGTGAATTGGCATTGATGCGAATTTGGCATGACAGCGGGGAAGTAAACATAATCAATAGCTTTTCTTGAGCCCATGATTTAAAAAAAAAAAAAGAGACTGTGATTCATAAATACCCTGAACAATGATGCACTGTAACTTGGATTTGTGAATGACTTGCCCCCTTAACAATTTTTAAATCAGTGTGACATGGTTTGATTGAAAATGCGCCATAACGCATCTCCTCGAGTCCAAATTTGAAATTTTAAAAAGAAAGATCAAAGGATGTTAATTTCAGGATTGAAACTGTTTAATTTGTATGCTGGGATTCATCAATGATGTGGATGTGACGTAACCCATGATATATTTTGGAAGACCTTGTTTTTTTTTAGGCCTTTACCCTGGCTCAATTCAAAATTCCATATTTTGGTCATATCCTGAATTCCTTGCATTTTCATTGATTGCGTTGATCTCCTTCTTTAATTGGAACCCTTTCTGATCAGGAGCTGCCGCGGTGGTTTTGTAACAACTTTCAGAATGGTGAGCATTCAAATAGAGCTCGGATAAATTCAAAGGTGCTCTTCCATGATGATCACTTCTGTAAAGTAAAAAAAACGTTGCTTAATGGTAAGAACTTTCAGGAAAAGTTAGTCATTTTAGAGCCCAAATTGGGTGGCCACTGTACCGCACCACAAACAATGTAGTATGGATGCTAGCACACATGGTGCTCGGAATATTTTGTGAAGCATTTTCACCACTGTCTGGATGCACTTACTGTACATTGTGAGAAACCATCTTTCAAGTCGTTTTCATAACGTCTATATACCTCACCGTTTTGTGCAGGCAGCCACAGTGTCTGGACGGTCACGACAACAAGAACTGGAGACTGAGTTGGCCCTGCGAAGGGCAGAGGTTGCTCAGCTGCGGCAGAATATGGCTTTGGGAGAAGGTAGCCCGCAAGTGCAAGGTTTGTCGTTTCTCAAGAGGTTTCATAAAATTTGTATTTTTGTCTTCGCTGTTTGACTGACAGGTTATCTCATTCCCCTTTGGACCGTCTTGTCTGGATTTTAGGTTCGGAATGACTCTTGTTCTCCTCTTTGACGATCCTTCAAGTCAAGGATGATCTTCCATGGTTATTTTTATCTGTGGTTCTGTAGATTTTTTTTTTCTTTTCTTTTGAAAACTCAGATGCCCCAGAATTTATCCCGATAATTCTGTCAAAAAGAAACACGTGCAGGTAACTCTGCCAAATTGTTTCAATGATCAACCTCTGGGAGGAGGACAGTCTTTGGAGCTCCTTGGCCACATTATCAATTGCAACCTGTCTTGGGCAGATCATATCTTCAAGCTGGTCTCCAATACTGACCGCCACCTCTCCATAGGGCCAAGTCTATCCTTTGACATTATACCATTGTAGAGTGAGGACATAAAAGTCATGAAATGTGACTCCCCTTTGTGAGCTGGTGCTGCTGCTTCCCATCTCTCCCCACATGAGGCCCTTTAATTTACAGCTCGATGTCTCAATGGAACGTATAGGCCAGAAGCTGAGGCTTTTTTATTTTTTGCTTTTTTTTTGCACTTAAACAGGTCTTCCTGGCTTCTTACCTCTCCGGCCAGTCCTTATCCCTCCAGGGAGTTGGTGAAGGAAACATCCTGCCTGCAGGGCAGAGGAGACGGTAGAAGACGGAAAGACCACCGACCTGCCTGCAACGAGAGATTGAGAGATCCCAAGACTCATTTTCATCGTGGTTGATACCAATGATCCTAAAAGACTTGGTTTGGTTTCCACAGCGTGAACCTGAGCTAGGTGTGAGGCGGGAGCACCAGCTCAGAGGGGAGAGCAGTATCCCATCAGGCTGCGGACGAAAGCTTTGTATGTGGTGAGGAGTCAGTGCGGCAGGGAAGGCTTTGCACGATGGAGATGCCCAGACGGCGACTGGCTTTGGATGCCAGCTTGGAAATGTGGCTTCCCAGGAAAGATCATGGCATAGTGAGGTCCAAAAGTTTTAATGAAAGGACTTCTTCAAGAGATTGTTGAGAAAGTAATTTTGGGGGGGGGGGCGTGGGGGGGGGGTTCAGGCAGTCCTTTCGGAGAGACATAGTGAGATGGTGAGATTTGTCAGGAATGAAAGACATGTTCCACGTGTTTGACCAGCTTGTGATTTTATCCAGATCTGCAGACAGTGAAGAGGGTGCTGCTTGCCAATCTGAGGGATGACAGATCAGTTCTTTCTTTCAATTCTTTCGTTTCCCTGTTTTCATCCCTATAGTACTGTTTTTAAAAATTATTTATCACGAGTTCTTACCTCCAGGATTTTAAATCTTTTTTATTTAAGATTTTAGATATTTGAGGTTAAGAATTTAACCTCATGGTCTCTGCCATTTCTGCAACTGAGCTGCACGACACCAGCTGAGAAGCGCTGTTTCTCTGTACCCAGTTGTACGATATCCTCTGATTTTTGTTTGGTGTATCCATTTGTTGGCATCCCACAGTTTTTTTTCCTTTTTCCAAATTTGGCCTTTAATCCCTTTCCCACCCCCCCCCCCCCCCCAATTGTTCTGCTATTCCTTGAGCATCAATACTTTGTTCTCCAACAGCGCCAATAGCCAAAAAATAATTTTTGAAGGAATGCAACGCTGAACAAGATGTATAATTTGAGGAATACAATGCATCACAGAACTCTGCTGTTCCTTGTTTCTTGTGTAATAAATCCAAACGACTTCAAACTGTGGTTGAGGTTTTTCAAACATGTAATGCTTTATTTTTGTTATTTAAACGTGTATACCATATAGTAATACACTTTGTTGCACAGATCTTGTGGAGATGTCCCTGCATGGGCCCACTATGCAGGCTGAGCTGGATGGCTTGCGTGAACAACTTGGTGCAATGAATCGTGGCCACCAACAAGAGGTGGCATCCCTCAAGGAGCAGCTTTTGGCTGCGCAGCGAGATTACCAGGCTGAGGCATGTAGTACTAACAGTCAGAAAGCTACCTGCTTTCTGGTAGAAAACAATAGTTTCAATCGAAGGTAAATAGAAAGTAAAACAATAGTTTCAATCGAAGGTAAATAGAAAGTAAAACAATAGTTTCAACCTGATGTGTCACATTCTCCATCAGAGGTAAGGTGTATAATATTATGATGTGACCAGGTGTCAAGACTGACCACAGGGTGCTCGGAATGCTCAGCCACATCCACAGGGAAACTGGTGCCACACCCTGATCAGGGAGCCGAGTGTAGGCTCTGATGACAAAACAAATTATGCTGAATGGAATAAGCCAAATGGTGGTCAGTGAATATGTAATCACTTTATTTTGCCCCTTTACAAAAACAGTTGTACTTATTATTACGATATAAATCCCAAAATATGTAACAATGGAATCGAGAATGCAAAACCTTAACCCTATCGTAGTACAGTGCTGTTATGTTTATGGAGAGGACGGAGGTCAGTTATTAGAATTAAGGTATACACCCCGGTTTGTGTTCCCCTTGATCATAGGACTTATGGATCCTGTATTAAGGCCCTGTCACACCTTGACGATTTAGCCAGCGTATGCCGATTTATGAAAAATTTGTCTAAAGAGTGCTGGCACAACGTCGAATAGTTATGGGTCAGCGTTGTTGTGTACGTTAGGTGCACGCTGAAAAACACTACCATAGGTCGTATTACGGTGGTTTAAAACGTTGTAGCTTTTTGGTTTGTCCAAAAAAATTTTAGCATGCTTGAAATGTTTACGACGTACTCGGCGTTTGGCTCACACGGTTTCCGTACGCTGGCCATAAGTTGTAGGCACGTTATGCGATCGTGTGACACACGTTAATGTATGGTTACTTCATTAAGTCGAAACACGTAGACGGTAACATTCGCGTACCCAACTTATTTCTAACACTATGAAGTAAACGTTTTATGTAAGCACGCTACACGAACTGTATGTTCACACTTCGACAACACGCTACTGAAAGTTCCTCATACGTCGAAAACACATCAAAGAGTATTGTTTAAGGGTACCCGCTGACTTATTTCTAACCTAGAGTGAGTAAGTTTTGTAAGCACGCTACTACGGAACGTTGTTCACACTTCGCAACACGCTACTTGAAAGTTCCTCATACGTCGAAAACATCAAAGTAATGTTTAGGACCCGTGACTTATTTATAACCTATGAATAGTGCTTTGGAATTATTACGCTTATGCATACGCTGGACTATCGTTGGGCATAGGTTGTGGACGACTAAAACACGATAAACAATCGTTGGTATAACAACTGTATAAGTTATCGAAGCGTTCTGTGTTCATTACTAGTACATTATGCATTTGTCAAATCCGACTTTAATACTTTAAAAAGTAAAAACAAAGAATATTTCATCGTGGGAATGAGGAAAAAAAAATTAGCCAAAAAGAACATCGAACAATGTGCAAAGTAGTCTCCTATTCGTGGACGATAAGAGGATCCATCATCACCCACACCCTCCCCTCACGCTCACATACACTACTGACATAGACATACTACTACACCAATGCTACTACTACAACACTACTACTATTACTACTGTCATGCACACCAACTACTGCTAATAGATATTACATACTACTGATACTACTGGCATTGACATCTACTCAACATGGAGTCTGGAACAATGATGGGTTCCTCTTGTGAAGCCCATTTGTATATACCAATTCCCCTTAATGCTGCCAATACGCCATTATACGGTAGATGTAAGTTAGAAACGCGTTCAGTAAGTGCTGTGTCGTCGGAAGACGTCAATCTAATTCGTCTACATACGACAATGTGCGTTTGAGATACGTTACACATAGGTCCATAGCATGTTACTCAAAGGTTAGAAGCACGTTATACTTAGGTTCAAAGCATGCTACACATAGGTTAAAGCACGTTACTCATAGGTTCATAGCACGCTAGTCATTGGTTCAAGGCAAGTTACAAAAGGTTCAATGGCACTATCATAGGTTTCACAGCCCGTTAACATAGGTTCAGAGCACGCTATCATGGTTAAAAGGACGTTACCCATTGGTTGAAAATTAGGTTGCGGTATTTAATATTACCTTGACGTGTTTCGACTTATGAGTAACCTACAAGTAACGTGTGTCCGTCGTGTGTAACAATCGCGGAGCGTGCCAGGAACATATGACAACGCATGCGGAACGTGTTAGCCATACGCTGAGTACGTCGTAAAATTTTCAGCATGCTTGAAATTTCACGACGTATTACACGTACCACGTAATATGACAGCGTATTCATTGTTTTCCAGCCTACTCTTAACGTAACACAACTTACCATACCGTATTTGACGTGCGACTAGCGTTTTAGACACATTTTTCATAGGCCGGCATACGCTGGAAAAATCGTCAAGGTGTGACTGCGATGTTGACATTCAAATTCTCAGGCGGTTATGATTTAAATCGGCGTCTGACAGGTTCTTAACAAGGCTACGCCACGAGTTCGCGGGATACGTTTAGCGCGCTATTGCGTAAGTTAAACTATCGTTGGGCATAGGTTGTGAACGCCGCAAACAGGCTAAGCATTCGTTGGTAAAAGTTATCATAACACAACGAAACGTTCTGTGGCCGTTACTAATATGTTATGCATACGACCAACACGTTATGAATACGCCCAAAACTTAAAAAAAATCAACATTTCAGCCGTACGCCACGTTTTTACATACATTTTTATACGTTGCCATTGCTGGTTAAAACGTCAAGGTGTGACAGGGCCCTTAAGGACACGTGAGTAGGGATAAGTCATCCTGTTTGTTTGTGTGCCGCTGGGAGATGGTTTTGTCATCTTTAGTGTCGAGAAAGGTTAAGGCATCTTGTCCCTTCATTCCTCCTGTTGAACAAGGAAAAGCTTGATGAGTGGGGAGGGAATAATATGGCATTTTACCTCCCACCCACAAAGGGACAAGGCCCCTCACCTTCAGCTGTTCATCAAAGTGGGGGATGCGGGCCTCGGACCTCGGAGTATTGAACGCGACCGGGCAGGAATGTGTAATTTGTTTGTGGTGTCGTCGATAGCTTGCCTACTATTCGCGAAAGACACCATGGGATCTTTAACATCCACCATCTAATGCCAGCAGACGGGACACCCAGTTTAACGTCCTTCCGATGGACGGCACACACATTCATGAACCACCCTGCCTGTGAAACACCCTGATGACGGTGTATAGCTGGGCCAAGAGTCAAACCCATGCTAGACAGCTTAGAGGTGATATCCACTTCAACGTCCCTTAAAAAGGACTGTGCTCCATGACACACTGATAACTCCGAGCAATGTAGTTCTAGTCAAATTTGTTTCACCCAGGTAATGAACCAGATCCGGATAAGTCAAAAAACAAACACAGTTCCAACCAGGCTATCGTTCTGTCCCATTATCTTTCATCCTTTTTCTCCCCAACCTTCCCACTCTGATGGCAGGTGCTTCAACTGCGAGCGACCAATGACCGTTTATCAGAGGAGGCGCACATGCTGCAAACCCGCTTTGAACGTACCAGCCGTGAGAGCCTGGGCACGGTGGAGCAGTGGAAGGGCCGTCTTGAGGCAATGGTGTCTGAACATCGACGGACCATGGACGAGCTGCACTCCTCGATGTCATCAAAAAATGCAACACATCAAAAGGAGGTGCATCTGTTCTTGTTGGACGGAGTTGGTCACGCAATTTGGCATCTCCGTCGCAGTGTTCTTCCTCGAGGATTATTATTGAACACCTAGTTTTCAACCATGCACCACTAAAGGCAGAACTATTAAGTTTAAAAAAAGATCTCCATGGCAGAAGGAAAAGCAAATGGACCGAATATAAATTCAGGGTAAATATTAACATTAAAAAAAAACTTCAGAATCGTGTATTCTTGAAAAAAAACTCAATTAAAGAACCCATCACTATATATATATATATATTACTAAAACTCTCATCTTGTATATATGTATGTATGTATGTATGTTCCCGAAATACAGCCAAAATGGTACACGACAGCGCAAAAATTTTAGGGCCACCTTACTCGCCACTCTCCTGCGGTGTGCAGTATCAAGTTTCGTTCAAATCGGGCAACGGAAAAAAAAATTATTAAAAAATCAATTCAGTCAAGTACTCTTGGGGAGAATTTGATCAATGCAAACAACCTCAGCGGTATAGTTCCCTCGAGCTATCTTTTTTTTTTTCTTGAAATGATTTTTTTTCATCAACCGCTGTCACAACGGGAACCCAACGGGTTCACGGGTCATCTAGTCATCCAGTGTAAACGAGAGTTCATAGAACACCTTACCCCTTGCAGTCTCGAGAAGCAACTACACGGGCTGGGTCTATGAGCACAACAAATTTGATTGGTCGTGATGACGTAATATGCCGTAATATTTTATCCAAGTACTGTGAAGTGAAAGGTTTTGAAAGTGCGAAGAACGTGATTTGTGTTCCATAGTGTTCAAGTGTATAATTCAATTTTAAATAAAATAAAGATTTTTAAAGGCTGTAGAAAAATAATTTCAGAAGTTTACCGCCGTTGAAGGCCCTGTCACACCTTGACGTTTTAGCCAGCGTATGGCAAGGTATCAAAATGTATGTAAAACGCTGGCGTACGCTGAACTATTGATGTTTTTTTTCTTCCAGTTTTGGACGTATTCATAACGAGTTGGACGTATGCATAACGTATTAGTAACGTACACAGAACGTTTCGATAACATATAGAAAACTTATATCAAGAATGCTGAGCGTGTTGTCGGCGTTCACCACCTATGCCCAACGATAGTCTAACTTATGCATAGCGCGGCAGCGTATCGCTGACGATCACGTGACGTAGCCTATTAATAGGCTGCGGCTCGACGATTCAAATCATAACCGCACTAGACATCGAAGTGTCAAGCCGCTGTCAACACCTTGACGTTTTAGCCAGCGTATGCCGACGTATGAAAAATTTGCCGAATACGCTGGCACACGTCGAATACGTTATGGGTACCTTATAAACATTACCTCGACGTGTTTCGACTTATGAGTAACTTACAAGTAACGTGTGTCAACGATCGCGTAACGTGCCTACACTTATGGCCAGCATATGCGGAACGTGTGTCATACGCTGGCATATACGTCGAAAAATTTCAAGCATGGAAAATTTGTCTAACAGCTCGGTGTACTACGACGTATGCCAGCGTGCTCTTAACGTATACAAAACTTACCGCATAACGTATTCGACGTGTGCCAGCGTTTTAGAGAAATTTTTCATACGTCAGCATACGCTGGCTAAATCGTCAAGGTGTGACAGGGCCTAGATGCAGCGTCTTTTTACGTCACCCTATCTAATACGTTGCATTCCTTCTTCATGCCTGTTGTTTGTGTCCTTTATGTCATCCTTAAAAAACAGTACATTTCCTGTTTGGAATGATTTTCGATTTTGTTTGACCGCCAGACAGGCAGACGGAGTAAAAATATTATCTCATAAAATAAATGAGAGCAGTTTCTTGTGTCCATCTATGATTTAGTAGCAACTCCTCCAAAATGCATTGCTCATACACCTCCTCCCGACCCCACAATGTCGTGCCTTCTCGCTGTTTCACCTCACATTTGCAACCTCACCAACAGGCAACACCGAGCTTCTCTGAGAAAATGGCGACACACACACACGCACACACGTGCGCACACGTAGGTCATAGGCAGGTTCATGGGAGGTGACATTTCGTGATGTCATTGAGGTGGTATGCACGATACAGTCAAAAACTTGTATATGCCATGACGTCGCTCACAGAAATTTTCCTCCATGAGATATTGGTCCAATATTGATTAAGAAACAAAAAGCCTCTGCACGTTTTTTTATTTCTGAGTAGTCATGTTAGCGAGTTAGTGATGAGTCACCTGTGCATAGTGATATTCTTATTGGCCAATCAGAGAAGCGGTGGCCTGCCGGTAGTCCGGCGGCAAGGTATCATGGCAGCGCCCATAGACTGGCATGAGTTCAGTTCAAAAGAGGCTAAAATATGACGGAAAGTGAAGAAAATCGAAGTTTGGCATGTATTTTTCATCGGAAAGCTACAGAGGGCGAAGTAGCGTTGCCATTGACAAATGAGCGGTGGGTGATGTATCAAGAAGTACACACAGACATGGATGAATCTGGACGGCGAATGTCATGAAGTATCGAGATCAGAACAGTGTAAACGGTACATGACTGTTGGCTTTGCCATTGGGCCAACAGATGTGATTTGTTGTCACACAACTTGTTATCAGAGATTTACTGATAAAAGTCTGTAGAAGCCAATCAAAAAGAGGCATCAAAGATTTACTCAACGAAACTGCGCCGATGATTGACTAATGCAATCGGCTTGATACGTGACATTGGACGTGCACCAGAAACTTTCGGCGATTTGGCTCTCCTTGTGCTACGAATGATCACTCAGCTGATGAAAAAGTTTTTAAGTTCACGAGCTGACTTTATTGTGGACAGGTACCCAGCCAGTCATGTCTGGAAACAATACCGAGCACGCATGCCATGCTGATCCTTCAGGAAGAACGATGATCCGTATCTATGGGCCATCACAGAAGGAAGGTACCTTCTCAATGGAAGGAGTTTACAGGTGATGGCAAGAACAAAGAGGTGCTTAACCATCCTTTATTCCAAAAATGGCAACTGCATCGATTACCGGAGATTGGGAAGGATTTCAGTCTGTTTGTCGCACATCAAAACGAATGTCACCAGTTGGGATCAGAGCATGAAACAAGTGTGCACCTAGTTCCCCCCTCTCATCAGTGATCATGAAGAAGCCATCACGAGGTTGTTGCTTCACGCGAAGCACACAAGTTCCACCCATCGTCACCATCGGTGTATCGACATACATTCCCTCTCAGCTGCTCTTTTCCACCAGATATAAAAATCAGGCTCGGGTTATTGACCGAGGAATCATGTGAGATAGACTGGGTGATTGTGTTTCAAACAATCCAATTGGTCTTCACGTCTTCAAAAGGCAAGGGAAGAACGTCGATCTTTCACACTGATGTGTGAAAATGAGGAATACCAAGTGGCTTTCTCTGACCTGGGCTCTTCATTCAACTGCAGCAGTACTTTAGAGTCCTCGTTAGAAAAGTGTGTTTGTTCATTGTACTGGCAGCAGTCCACGAACGACCTCAATGAGACAAGACACAGAGTATTTTGCTCAGCATCATCGCCCAACAAAGCGGTTCTACCTCCCACCAAGGACGCTTTGGAATCAGCACCTTCTTCGATGCGATGAATCATTCAGGTATCCATCATCGGTCCTTGTCTCAAATGATCCAAGCTCGTTCTCCTCATGGACTTAGCTGTCTACTGATGGTGATGATCTCTCTATTGGCCGGATGACCAAAGATCCCACTCCCAGATCAATTTCCAAAGTAGATATCTGCACCTGCAAGCAGCCAAAGTGTCTATCCGGACGATGTTCGCGCTGCTTTCCTGTACCAACTCCGGACTTTCCTGTACTGACGTGTGCTCTTGTTGAGCTGGGGACTGCGACAATATTTCTAGGACCGCCACTGAAACTAACTTTCGAGATCGGTAATGCAGATGATGACGTACAGTTAGATGTTGATTCCAATTTGGGAAGGACATAATAGAGATTTTTTTTCATTACCCTCATATCACGGTGGCTCTCGTTCATGACCTGACCCTCGCCGAAAGCTTTCTGTCAAGGCAGACGAATACAATTTGCAGTGCTACCTTCACCTCTGCAGCTTAGTCATCTTTTCAGCCCAATTCCATGAGCCGAGACATCTGTCTATTTCAAAACATCAGTTTGTTAAACCTTTTAGAATTCAATAATAAGTACTTTACTGGACTCACAAGTACACATATTGGTAACTGGTACGGTTAATAACTTCCTGGAAACATTATAAAGGTTTTTTCCAGTTATCTTTGAGCTCCTGCAGTGATGAAGCAAATATTTTAATCAGGTGATAGTAAACAATAATATTGTTATTAATATCACTATTTCTTGTTGTTTTTTTTTTTCTCCTTTCCTTCATAATTCTCATGATGAAAAGGCAAATCAAATGGTGATTCATATCCATTCATCCACTAAATGATTGAAGTTTATCTGTTACACATATGATCGGTTACGGCAGGTTGCGGAACTCCGTTCAGCACTTGATGCAGCACAGAAGGAGATAGTATATCTTCGTCGGCAACTCGAGGAAGCCAAAGAGGAGCGGGAACGTGAGAGCGCAGCTTGGCGGGCTCGATTGGATGCCATCACCGACCAGCACCTTGTGGAACTCGAAGAAACACTGGGAAAACTCAATGAAGCCGAAGAAAGGTTGCACGCCACGGAAGCCGCCGGGAATGCCGATCGACCATGGGAGCCGATGCTCAGGGGAACCGACGAAGGCTGCGCACGAAGAAATACAAGGGGCTTGAACCTCACTGGCAGTACAGTCAACAACAATGTATGTACCTTTCCATGAGAATTATTAGATGTTATGAGTGTGCTCTTTGAGTGATTGAGTGCTTATTGTCTCGACTAGCGGACACTTCTACCTTCCGGGCAGGACTACCCTTCTCAGCCCACCCATCGGTCTTGAAAATGCATTTTATGTTTTTTTTTTGTATTTTTCAAAGAAATTTTATTTATCACATTTCATGTCCAATATCATGAGATTTAGGAAGATGATTTCTAATACCGGCTACCGCCGAAGGTGGCGCTATTTCCACCACATGCCAATTTTGGAGTTTTGGTGACATCCATGTTTCCTTCATGATTGTAAAAGATTACAATTGAGCCTTAAAGTAGTCAAACAAAAGCTGCTTGTTGTGTTTTATATTTTACATTTCCATAGTGAAGCAGATATGTTTAAAAAACAAACTAAACATATATATATAATCAGACGCACCTGATTGT
>CM068967.1:74235253-74252768 GCA_035128595.1 Eptatretus atami
CAATGATTTCTTAACGATAAAGTTTTTTTTTTCCACTTTTCTCACTCATTAATTATCGAATCTCTGTTCATCATAGCTCTGAATCGTGTACATCGCTTTTGTAAATGCTATAGTTTTCAAATTATTAGCTTGGAGAGATTTCATGCATTTATGATCCGATTTTCCACGATCTACTCTCACGTACTAATTCAAAGATATCATCGAAATACTTTTTTAGTTTTGAGGATCAGATATCATCCAGACTAAATAAGTGTCGAAATCTGTTGTGAAATATGATCATTTAAAGAAATAATGAGTTTATAACTTAGCCGATATACCTATTTACTTATTTTCTATATATACACAAGAAAATGTGAAATTTCCAAACCATTAAACTTATCTTTTTCTACTGTTTGGAGAATTATATTGAGTAAACATTTTTTAGAAACATACCACAATTAACTACTTCATTGAGCTGCACGATTTAATGCATTCGCTGCTAGACCACGCTCCCTGTTGATTCTCGAAAAAATTTCCTCTATCAGCCAAGCACTGGTGTGTGTGTGTGTGTGTGTGTGTGTGTGTGTGTGTGTGTGTTTGTTCATAAAGCTCTCTTTTTTGTTGATATTCTCTCTGTTATCTCCCCTACCCCATCCTCTCTCTCTCTTCTTTGTCCCATCCTTGCTCTACCCCCTCCCAATACAGTGCAGCACCCTCCTCACACTCCCTCCCCTCCACTCTCACACTCTCACTCTCCCCTCCCCTCTTTCCACATCTCTCTTCTTTCTTTCTCTCTCATTCTCTCTCTCGTCTCTCTGTCTCTGGACACATCCGGACGGTGGTTATGTCTGTACGGTGTTTGGTCTCGGATATGTGGACGGTGGTTTATGTTCGAGCAGAGTTTGTCTCCGGACATGTCCGGGCGGGGTTTATGTCTGGACTGGAGTTTGTCTCCAGATGTGTATGGATGGTATTTTTCTCCGGACGTGTCCAGATGGGAGTTTGTCTCCGGACTTGTCCGGGCGGTGTTTGTCTCTGGATAGGCTGGCTCTGGACGCCTCTGGGTGGTGTTTGTCTCTGAAAGTGTCCGGACGGTGTTTATGTCCTGACGGGAGTTTGTCTCCAGACGTGCCTAGGTGGTGTTTGTCTCTCGACGTGTCTGGGTGGTGTTTGTCTCCAAACTCATCCAGGCAGTGTTTGGCTCCAGACATGTCTGGGCGGTATTTATCTCAAAATATGTTCGGATTTGAGTTTGTCTCTGGATGTGTTCGAGCAGTGTTTGTCTCCAGACAACTTCGCACCATATGCGTTCGGGCGGTGGTTGTCTCTGGATGTGTCTGGGCAGTGTTTATCTCTGGGATTTATAGTATGACCAGTATAAAATGGATTTCACACATTATTTTGTTTCCATGCTTCCACTGTCTTATTCTTTGCAGAGCATTTTGATGCAACAGTATAAATCGTAATTAATGGTTCACTGACGTCTGCCTTTCTCCTCTCACCTCTCAGCTGTCTTCCCTTCCCCCACCCCTCCTCACTCTTCCTCCCTTGCCTCCTCCTCCCTCCTCTTTCTTTCCCCTCTACTTCCTCACTTCCCTCCCTTCTCTCTCCCCCCCCTCCCTCTCTCCCCCTCCTTTTCCCCCTCTAAGTATTCCTGTCAGAATGAATGGGTGGTATTTGCTCGTATGTATGTATGTATGTTTGTGTGTATATATATATATATATATATATATATATATATATTATATATATATATATATAATATATAATATATATATTATATATTACTAATATATATATTTATCGATGCTTTATGCAGTATTGACATTTCTAGAATCACCATGTTTGTCTGTTTGAATTTGTTTTGTTTTTATGTTTACTTGATTTTATTCATTTTTGGGTCATTATCACAATTCAGAATGTGCCGTTTCAGACCGAGGATATAAATGGGACTTTGGAAAACGTTCAGAAAGTTGAAAGTATCCAAGGTATGGTGAGACACTTCCACTTCCTGTGCACTATTGGATTCAAGTTTTGTTTCGCCACCTTCGATATTCTTCTCCTTTGACTTGTGCACTATGTTGGACCATAAAACCTGTTAAATGTGGTACTGTACTTTGATTTGCTCCTTGTGGAGTTGCTGGATATGACTTTTTTTCCAATTAATTAATAACTAATAACGAGCATAATTTTTCTAATTCTCTTGTTTGAATGTTTTATAACCAACAGCTACATCCTGCATGGTGTGTAGAAATGTGTGACGTGGGTTAGATTGTACAGGTGGGTGGGATAATGCAGAGAATGGCAGTGAAGAAAAGTTTAAGAGATGAAAAGTTTTGTCGCTGATGTTTGTCAAATGGGTCATTGTTGGTGTTTGTGTCATGGGTGTTTGTGTAATAGGTGTTGTTGGCACGTTTACCCGTTCTAACTATTCTTGTGACGGTTTGGAACGCAGAATTGTTAAGGAGATTGCAAGATAAAGATGCAGAATGCCAAGGCCTTGCAACAAAGGTGGACAAGCTCACATCTCAGTTAGCAGGTGTGTAACTTCAATCTTTGTTTCAATTCAGTTTGTGTCTTTGGTTTTGATCCGTAGAATTCAGTGTTATATTGTCTGACCTGAAGTATGCATTGTTATTTCTCAGCAAGTCTGGACTTATCCTCTGTGTTACATCGATTTTCCGCACCCATGTATAGACAGAAAAAGCTGACAAACATGGGGAAATGTGGAAGAACATGACATGGCATTCACTCACCATGTTAAATAAGTGTAGATCGTGTTTGGTGTCAATAGGAAGCACGTGAATGCGATGCAATTTCTGCTTACAATTTTTAAGCGAAGACCAGAGACCGAGACAAGATAGTGAAATTTACAAAATGCATGAGATTCAAACCCCGTGCCATCTGGTTGGGGTTGCGTTGCTCACGCCGTTGTGCTATTCAGTTCACCTTTTGCCTGTTCGACAGGAAAGAACGAGATGTGAATATTATTTCCAAAAATAACAGCACGACCGTCGTTAACAAAATAAATGCCATGCAATTCGTGCAGTGATTTCGTGCTTTTGTTTTCAGATATGAAGCAGGTGGTGGTGAATAGAGAAGGTGGATGTTTACACAGCAGCAGCCGTGTCATGGGAAAGGCATCGACGTCCATTGCTCCCCGACCACACTCTGCAGAATTCTCTCGACACGTGTAAGCCAGGTTTTGGGAACTTTTTTGGGGGGGGGGAACTTTTTACAAGGCTGTATGCACACTGGCTACCAAAAGTTCATGCTTCCAGCCTCTGATATTATCAAGACTTTTTCAGTGTGTATTTTACAATGATGCTCTTATTACTAAAAGTTTATATTAAACACACATTTTTACTCAAATGCGTTCAGGGACAGCAGTGTTGTGAGTTTTCTAGACAAGATTTGATTCCTGATGGAATTAGATTCCACCAAAAAATTGCTGCAACTACAACGGCACTCGGTAGAGCGCATACCTCCGCTACGCTGAGCACTTTACATTTGGATCCCACTGATACGCCGCATCTGGATCCGGTCCTGACCCAAAATCTCATCACCTTGTTCCCACCAAGTTTTGTTATAATCCATGCACAACTTTTTGAGATGTCCTGCTCACAGTCAGACAGACAGACAGACAGACAGACAGACAACGAGGGGTGAAAACATAACCTCCATCCACCTTCAGTGTCTGAGATAAAATGTGCTGTGCTGCACCGCAAAGCAAGTACACTCATCAGATGAGGATGTAAATCTCAATGTCCCCTTTCCCATTTAATTTATGGATGTTCAAAGATCCCAAGTTCTCTTTTAAAAAACAGTAGACCACATGTAATGGCACCTAATAAAATCTCTATTATTTAAATAAAAATAGATAATTTTGTTTTAATTTTTTGTGCTTTTACCGCACCAGTTCATGCGGTAAAATGTTAATCAAATAAATTGACAGTACCTGTAGTAGGTACGGGTAGTGTTGAATGGATACGGCGCACATGGCTGATCGGTCAGTCAAATAGCCAGACCTGGTTTTCTAAAGATCAGCAAATAATTTTTTTGAGATAAACTTTAAAAAAAATTCTCCAAAGCCATCAAATGAGTGTGTGTGTGTGTGTGACTGATGTAACGAGAGCACAATGAGTGAACATATGGACAATTGTAAATAATATTCTGTCACCACCACAGGAGGGTAGGTGGAGTCACCACGGATAGGGCTTGTCATATTAGAGACATAAATTGGTGTCAGGCAAATCGATCTCTTCGTCTGATTGGCCTAATTGCATGTCTTGCCTCACCGTCTCCTTCTTGCACAGAGAGGAGATCAAGGATATGAGTCCAAGGCAGGCTGCAGGACTCAGAACAATGCAGAACGAGTGTGGACGGCTGCTCGAGGAGCTGAGTGACACCCGCCAGGAGACTTCCAGACTTCAGAGGGTGAGCAAGCTCCACTCACCTTTGTACGAACTGGCTATGCGGAACAAATTCACCGGTTGAGTAGTTCCATACGTTGCTATCATTTAATGACAGCGCCCTGTCCTCATGTTTGAACGTGTGGTCGTTGTGCCCACAGTACGAAGAAGATCAAACCAGAGACTCCAAACAAGCATTGGACGTTGCGACGAGGTGAGAATATCAGGTCATCGGTCAAATGCCTTGAGAATGTGAAATAATAAATTTCTGGATAAATAGTTATCATTCATTGGCTGAGGACGTGCCTGTGCCGCTGATGCAGCACCCTCTGGTTATGGCAGAAATTTGTTTTGCAAAGGACACCGTGGGATCTTTAACGTCCACCAACGAATGCTGGCAGACGGGACACCCGGCTTAACGTCCATCCGAGGGACGGCACCCGTACTTATGCATCACCCTCAGCCTGTGGAACAGCAGGATGACAGTTTATCTCTGGGTCGGAATTCAAACCCAGGTGACACGGCTTCGGGGGCGAGTGTCCACCCCTCTCGGCCATGCTGTCAGCCTGATTCCTCCGCTGATTGTTGCCACATTTCCTGTCTATCCTTCGCTCCCCACTTGTCATGATCTTGCGTTGTAGAAGAAGAGCTGCCTTTTCCTGTTTGTAGTTCTCATCTGACCACCTGGCTGTCTCATTATGCTGGGGTCCTATTTGAAATCTCCGATACTGTGTTTCTTTCTGCATTGTCTCCGATAATGCCTTTGTTATTAATTTGAAATGCACATCCGAGTGTCCTTGTCCTGCGAGTAATATATGTACAGGCTCATCCATGTTCCTACTGTTCCTTTGGTCACTGTGAAAAACATCCTAATGGAACCAGTTCATGATGTATTAGAGTATGCACGCGGAACCTCTGACCCGCGGGCCGTACACGGCCCGCTGGCATGTTTTCATCGGGCCGCGGGCCATACACGGCCCATGGCATGTTTTCATCTGGCCCGCGGGCCATACACGGCCCATGGCATGTTTTCCTCTGCCCGCGGCCATACACAGCCCATGGCATGTTTTCATCTGACCCGCGGGCCGTACACGGCCCATGGTATGTTTTCATCTGGCCCGCGGGCCGTACACGGCCCATGCGATGTTTTCATCTGGCCCACGGGCCGTACACGGCCCATGGCATGTTTTGATCCAGCCTGTATGTTGATGTTTTGTTCAGCATTTTAAGTAGCTGTACATACAAAGGGCTGCAGGATAACATAATGTGGTGGTATGCTGACTTGCCTCTAAACTGTCTCTCCTGGGTTGTTTTTTTTGTATACCTTGTCGAGGCTCGTGTGAGAGCTAACACACAAGCGCACAGCAAGGGGGCAGAGGCAGAGGGGCAGAGGGGAAGGACCAAACAGTGGAACAGAGACACCAGGATATCTGTGAAGGGAGAGGGATGGGATGGGGAACATGGGTATACAAGATGGACATGACAGGGACTTTCAGGAAGGAAAGTGGAATTTGAAGGAGGTGGTTTTGGGGTGGATTAACGGGGGTAGAAAAGATCGAGGATTTGGATGGGGGACGATAAGAGTGGTGTGTGAACAGCTGTTTTGAAGGCCTGGAGGGAAGAATGGGATTGAAAGAGTTAGGGAATTTATTCAAAGGCGGGAAAAACAGAGGAATGAAAGAGTGAAGGTGAGCAGTGATTCGTGATTTTGGTAGTTTTACCAGAAGGGGGTTGTTTGCGGCCCTTGGGCGTCCTGCGGAAATATGGTGGGACAAATCGCAGACACAGCAGGGATGGGCGAGACCGAGAGGAGACTGTAGAAGACAGAAAGACCACCGACCAGCCTGCGGTGAGAGAGTGAGAGGCCCAAAGACTCGGCCTCATCGCGGGGATACCAATGATCCGAAATGCCTTGGTTTCCACAGCGTGAGCCGAGAAAGGTGGGAGGCAGGAGCACCAGCCCAGAGGGGAGAGCAGTACTCCATCAGGGTTTGAATCCTGACGCAGATATAAACTGCCGTCCTGGTGTTTCACATACAGGGCGATTCATCAATGTGTGTGCCGTCCCTCGGATGGACATGAAACTGGGTGCTCCGTTTGCTTGCATTAGTCGGTGGACGTTAAAAGACCCCACGGTGTCCTCCGCAAAGAGAAGGCAAGCTAACACCAGCAGTCTGAACAAATTACAAATTCTTGCACTTGTAGTCGAGTATCCCGTGTCGGAGTGGCGTCCCATCTAGGTTGTAACCCCCCAGTGGTCTCGCCAATGAAACGGCCTCGGCAGCCCTTTGAACTTAATGGTGCGAGGAAAAAGATGAAGGAGAAAAGTTGTGTTGTGATATTAAATGTCACACAAAATTTAATTCCCATGAAATGGGGTAACTCGTTTAATCCTCAAAAGTTGTATTTAACCGTATTCACTGCGACGAGGGATAGTATCAATCTTAGCAGGATGGGAATAGGAACACTGATAGGACGAGCTACAAAACCAGAGCACATATTGCTCCAAGTGTACAACCTTCTAGTTCGAGATAATGGATTCTATGGATTCTATGATTAGTTACACTATTTATTAGCATATGTGCTGTTTAAATTACAAACAGATCACTAACCACGTATCCAACCTGCACCAAGTTTAACAACGGCTGGCACCGCACTCGGACTAGGAAACATTCTCCAACTCTGTATTAGAGCCGTTAGAGGTTAAATGAGGGGATATTCAGATGTCACGACGATGATTTGTTTTTTGTTTTGATTGTTCTGTCGAAAGTTGTTTTGTTCCATTAATGCGTGCATTCTCCTCCCTCCACCGCTCTGTTTTCCTTTTCATGCAAACCTTCTGTGACGACGGTAAGACTGAACGCACTTTCTTCCTCGTGACCGTCCCCTCCTTCCGCCGACGTCTTGCTGCGGAATCCGCCTTTTCCACCCTCCTTTGCAATCTGTGTCCCCATATTGCCATTTTTATTTAAGCAAACCTCAGCACAAAGCGCACACATTGCGCTGCCCATGAAATAAATAAAAACTAACGTTGCCGAACGACAGATTAGTCTCAGTTGGTTTTTCACGAATGTACAGGAAACTTGAAGGAGGTATTATTTGTTTGAAGTTGGTATAACAAGTACTTGAAGGTTATTTTAAATATGGTGAATTGAAAATTGTTTGCTCCCAAGCTGTGTTTTAGGTACGAGTGCACCCACTCCGTACGGGAGCGGCAGCAAGGGTCACATTGTTATCCTCTCTAGGGTATGTAGATGACAGTGGATCTAGGGTCGGGTCTCAAGAACGTCGGGAGTGTGTTCAGTGACCAAGTTTCTTGTAGAGCACTCGCCAGGCGGCTTAAGCGTTCAAGCAATCACTCCATTTTAAGCCGTTGATAAGGAACGACTGGATTGGCAAGTGCTAACTAGCTGCTTGGTAACTGAACACACCCCCGGGTTTCCTCCCTTTCGGTTTAGTGTTAAACAACAGTAGCGACTGTTTAAAAAGGTAATGATACGTGTTTGTTGTTTATAAAAAAAAAAAAGCATTTACCTCCGGTAGGGTTGCCCCACGAAACGCCACGATAAGCTATTTATACACGTTCACACGGAGTTTGTTCAAGGAGGAAAACCCCTTTGGGGAGAGGGGGGATATTATTAACATCAATATTGTTTTGTAATAACATTAATATTGTGCCGTTATCATTCGTGTTGTTATTTCTTTTGTTATTAGAAGCGGCCTTGGAAAATTGCCACCATTAGCCATCTTAACACGGATCGCGCTCAGCGGCTCAAGATGGAAAACCCCCTTGCGGAGCGGGACAAACAATGTCGCTACAACCTCCATCGTGTGACCCTTAATCCTCCTGTCAAGTTTGGTTAAGTAACGACCGACTGTATCGCGATTATACAGATGGACACCAAATTGCATATTCTAGTATGATTAAGGGATATCTTGATCTAAGAATGATGTCACAATGACTGTGCGTGCGTGCGTGCGTGCGTGCGTGCGAAATAACCCGGTCTTGATACGGTCTTGGCTCCCCTATTAATCTCAAGCTATGCTCCCTGGTCCTGTCACTGTTGAACCTGTTAAAAAGCTTCCCTGCATCTATTTTCTCAAAGGCTTTCAGTATTTACATCCCAATGAGATCTCAGCATAATGTCCTCCTTTTTAAAATATAAAGTTCAGTCCACCATAGCCGCTCCTCATTATAGGTTCGTCTATCTCGGCCTGAAGTCAATGTGATGGATCGACGCTCAATCCCTTCACTTACAGATGTATCCTTCCTCAAACAGAGCACCCAAAATTGAACACAACAGTTAAAACGAGACCTCAATAAGTTGTTGTATAAGATTAACACCACTTCCTCCGTTCTATAAACGATGCCCCTGTGAATACAACCAATGGACCTGTTGGCTTTTCTTATTGCTGCCAGTCATGCACTCACAGCTTTAGCCCTGATTTCTAAAATCACTAATGACTAGATCTTTCCTTTTTGGTAACACACAACAAAACACCCCCCCTTGCATTATTTTGGGGTTCCTATTTCTTTTATCCACTGCCAATGCCCGATACCTTACATTTCCATCCAATGGTTAAAGGTATCCGCCATAAAGGATCACAAAGTGCTGACGGTTTGGGCTTTCTCCTTCGTCGGAGAAAATGATAGTTGAAACCTGAAATGTCAGCGTTTTGTGATCTTTCACGGAGGATAACTTCATCCATTTTAATCTTGGGTTTTTATCCACTTGCATTGCCAACGTACACTGCAAGTCTGCATTATCTTTCCTGAATTTGACCTCATCCTCTACCCAGTTTGATATGTATCTTACCTCCAATCTTCGTATCATCATCGCGTATTCAAAGTTGACTTTTTACTCCACTGTCCAGATCATTGGTAGAAATTACAGACAAGAGAGGTCGTAGTACTAGTCTTTGTGGTACTCCACTACTTACAACCTCTCGATACGGCATGATACCACTGACAGTCAGTCTTTGATTCTTATCCCTGATCCAGTTTGCTACTCTACCGACCACTCTGCAGACACTGACCTTTCAAATGTAGTACCTTGTCAAATGCCTTCTCAAAGTCTAGGTATATCCAGCGTACTTCCTTCATCGCACCAATCAGCAACTCCCTCACAAAATAACAGCAAATTTTTTGAACGTTATCTACCTTTTTGTAAATCCTTGCTGGCTAAATTAATATTTATCGAAACGGTTCCGCAAATGATTCCGAAAAAAGGATGGCTCTGCTACATGGACAGCAGTCTCCAGACAGGTGATTCAAAATCTATCCACCCATTGGGACCATACTCTGTGCAGAGCGTCGGTGCTGCCTAAGGAGTGCCCTTGGCTATTGGGCACAATCCTGGACGGGTCGCCACTCCGACACAGGATACCAGCAAGCTGGCACTCATTTTGTCAACCTTGGAAGGATGACAGGCAGAGTCAAACCCACCTGGTATTAATTCAACAGCCGAGTGAGATTTGAACTCGGGACCCTAAGCCCACCACTCTAACCATTAAGCCAACACTCGGCATGATTAATATTAACCCACAAAAATGTAACTATTTTATATTGTTACTCTGCTACCATAACTGAGCTGCCCATAACAACTAGAGAGTTCATAAAACACCTTAACCCACACAGTCTTCTATTCAGACAAAAGGACGTCAGTGGGGTCTGCGAGCAGCAAATTTGATTGGTTGAAATGATGTAAAATGACACAATATTTCAAGTACTGCTAAACAGGTGTTTGAAAGTGGCAAAAAGGCGATTTGTGTTCTGCATTATTCAAATATATAATTCATTTGAAATAAAATATAAAAAAAGTCGTAGAAATTTTTATTTATTTAAAGTTTACCGCCGTTGATGCAGTGTCTTTTACAACACCTTATTTAACACATTGCATCAATTATATTCATGTCTGTTTGTGTCCTTCAAAACAACATCCTTAAAAACAACATCCTTAAAAACAACATCCTTAAAAACAACATCTTTAAAAACAACATCCTTAAAAACAACATCCTTAAAAGCAACATGCATCTATTTTCAAACAAACAAACAAACAAACAAACAAACAAACAGACACACACAGAAGTGAACCAATTGCTTAACCCTGCTTTCGCTTCGCGTGCACGGGGTAATCGCGCCAATAACTTGAGGATATGAAAAATAATAAAAAAAAAATTAAACGTTTAAAGACGAGCACTGTTTTTGTATCACGTAGTTTGGAAATATTTGTTTTGGCGGCTACATTGATTAGTCATTTTCTTTCTTTCAAATTGTCAAGCAACTTTGGTAACAAGCATTTAAAAATAATTCAGCATCATGAAATTGTTATGAGAGGCACGTTACCAACTTTAAAGCAAAAAAAAAAAATTAAAAATGGCACGACCTCTTAAAATGCTTCCTTTTAGTGATTTCCGTCGAGCTCGAGTATAAATGTTAATACATAATTATTTATGAAAGCAGTCAAAAAATTAATACTGTTGTTCACTTGTTCACACTGACTTGATAGTTATCGATCAAATGAATATGTAATTTAGATTTCACTATTATTTCGTTTTGGTGGTTGTAACAGTGTTTCTCTGATTGTCTTGGCTGCCAAGCACAGTTAAACTACTGATGTAGTGCCTGTCCCCCAAGACACCTTTTCCATCTCTCCTCCATGTCCACATCAGCATCCGTAGAAGTGCAAAGGTTCCGATTTTTGTTTATCGTAGAACCTTAAGAGTTGAAGGTCTCGCCTCGTCAAATATACCATGGTAACCTTCAAGTACACAAGTTAGTTTCCAGGCAGGACAGTCAGTTCAACATGACCAAGCGACGGACTGTGTGGTCCGCTGCAGAACATGATTTGAGTCAGATTGGACCACAACAGAGTAAATAAACACAAGCTCACACAATGAACCTCACATGAGTACGTTGTTGGACTTTCGTTGTGGGAGTTGAAGTTTCCGTACGGCTCATGACTTCCAACACTCGAGCGAGTCCAAATGCATCGTCCGATGTCCTCTTGCAGTGCGGTCTTGTTCTTTGTAACCCAAACAACTTAGGCACACAGCGTGACTATTGTTTCTTCAACAAAGCATGAACATTAACTGGCACTCTTTATTTATTTGTTTGTTTATTTATTTATTTATTTGTTTATTTCCAACAAAGGGGTCCACTTGCTGCTGGCCACACTTGCTGCTGGCCACACTTGCTTTTAAATGGCACAGTTTGTTCGCAGTTCTTACGGACCACGCAGAACATCATGTTTCATTTAATAGAGATTATTTTCATTTAATTTCCCACGACATACTTTGACTATCTCAGGATTTATATCACTTTGTACACTGTTGCAAAACGAGTATTATACGTATTACTAAAGAGAAGGACTATCTCACCAATGCAGATTATTATTAATTTTTTTTGTACATTATTAATTAATAATACAAAAGTGAACTCTGAAGGGGATTCAGGGTTGTAAGACTTGAGTTTGAAACTTCATGGTTGCTGTTGTTATTTCCCCCGCCCATTGGTCCCTTTCCGGTAACTTCATCATTGTGATACGTAAGCTCGTGCCCTCGGTTCTGAAAATTTGTCTTGCAACGGCAGTCGCATCGCCGAGAGAGAGGGTAACTTGTGTGAGGTTAAAACTAAACACTTGAAGCAATTATTAAGAAGTAAAGTTTGCTTTCATTCACCATGAAACTTATCACTGAACCATTACAAAATACTTCCAAGCTCACCTCTTGTGTTCATCAAAGTGACAAAAAAGCAATGAAAGATAAATTTCCCCACCTGTTGTAAGTTCCCCCACCCCACATTGATTCGTCGTTCAACACCGAGGCATCGCAGTATCAACAGCTTTTACTGTGACCTGATAGTAGGGTCACACTTTTACCTTTGAGCTATCCAACCTGGTTACCTGGGTTTGATTCCCAACCTCACGATGAATGGTGGGATTGGTGCATCACAAAGCGAGCCGTCCCTCTGTTGGATGTTCACCTCGGTGTTCCATTGTTCAGCAATAGTTTGTAGATCTTAACGATTCCGCGGTGTCTTTCACGAAGAGTAGTGGAGTTATTGCCGTCACCCTGGAACAAGTTACAAATCTCTGTTCTAACATGCATACGGTACTGTAGAGCTGTGCAAGCCATGCTCCTAAACAATGATGCACACCAGAAACCATGCGCTGCCGATGAGAGAAGGAGCTTTGTTTCTTTTTCTGAAACTCATAACAAACAGAAGGTACATTTTGAACACAATTGTCTAAGCACTGACGACATCCGTGAGAAGCTGTGATTCTAAAGGTTATAATAAGGTTGGTTCAACCATAAGTGCATGGGTTTGCTGATCAATACACCATCGCTGTCACAAACGAGTTGTTCATGGTTTTTTTTTGGAAACAGGTAGAGTCAAGGCTCGTGGGATAACTAGAACACTGAATGGACCAGGATGCAACAGAACAAAAGGAACAATAGAAATAGGGGTTGGGGAGACACCAACAGCAGGGTTGATGTAAAAAAATAGAGGGAGACTTGGACAAATAATGGATGTGGGGGAGGAATGAGAGAGGTAGGGGAGGACCACGCGGGGTGGACGAGATCGATTCCGAAGTAAACTCTCAGGAAGGAAAAACTGGAAATTTGGAAGGAGCTGGGCTTGGGGGGTGGAATGGGGGTTAATGAGCGTAGTCAAGATCATGGTTTTGGATGGGAGGTGATCTGAGATGGTGGTGAACAGCTGCTCTTGAAGACTTGCAGAGAGGATTGAGATTGAAGAGAATGTGAAAGTCGGTTCCACAGGTTGGAAAAAAAAGAGGAGCTAGCGATTTTGGATTCTGGGCGTTTCATCAGATTCGGGTTGATGGTGGACCGCATGCACCCTGCAGAAACTTGGGGGGGAAGAGCAGAGGCTGCAGGACCAGGAAGGAGGTGGTAGAAGACGGAGAAACCACCAACCTGTGTGCGATTGTAAAGTGATAGGCCCCGTAGACTCGGCTTCATTGTGAGAGATTCCGGTGATCTTGAAGGCCTTGGTTTCCACCACGTTCATGCTAAGCAAGATGTGAGGAAGGGGAGCCAGCCCAGAGGAGAGAGCAGTACTCTATCAAGGTGAAGATGACGGTCTTGTAGGTGGATAGGAGTTCAGGTGTGCCAAGGAAGGACTTCGTACGATGGAGGATGCCCCATCGGCTGCTGTACTTTGGAGGCCAACTTTGAAACGTGGTTTGCCCAAGAAAGTCAATGGCTGATAGTTGGACCCAGGAATGTGAATGACTGAACTTCCTCAAGAGGATTGTTAAGAAAGTAGATGGGAGGGTTTTCCAGATGGTCCTTTGGGAGAGAAATGGTGAGAGTGCAAGATTTGTCAGGATTGGAAGGCATATTCGAAGTGTTTGACCATCTTGTGATTTTGTCAGGGTCTGAAGAGAGGGAAGCCAAGACTGCAGGCTACCCGTGTGAAGGATGACGGATGTCTTGGCAGAGGGTGGAGTCATCAGCAAATAGATAAAGGGGATTTTCCAGAGACTCAGAGAGATCATTGATGAAGATTAGGACAATGACTGGGCCCAGAACACCAGTCGTGTTTTGTTATCTGTTCAACTGTTTTGTAAACCCGCATGTACCTCTCGGTTCCTCCGACAAACCACCCTAGTAAATGGGCTACGGGGTGTAACCCAAACGGTCTCCAGATGAGCAATCAATTTGGTCATTTACCTTTACCTGTCCAGAACGAAGGGGATATAATCCCACGGCGCATTCTGTCGAAGCGACTCATAGCCCGGCACACCTGTTTAGTAAAGGTAAACGAGGAATCGTAGGAAACATTTGGAAGTTTTTCTTTTTGACATCTTTGTCGGAGACATTTTATCCATGTTCCATGTTCACCTGTAGTACAGGACGAGATTGCGCACTATTTTGTATCGACACAGAGGTTGACGATGTCACGAGCTCGTTGTTTCACTGTTACCCGAGGACATCCGAAGTTGCTGTACGAAGAGCAACTTTTGCAGCGGAACTGTGAAAGTTTGCGCAGCGTACAAGACGTTAACTTTTTTTTTAGAAAGGGTCATAATTTTATGATATTTAAATCATGTATGGACCTATAAGGATTATATATGGTTCTTATATTACTCAATTTCCGTAAGGAAACTTTCCAATATTGAGATTTAATCTTAAACAGTGAAGCTTGTGTGGAGCATTGGATGATGTCTCTGGTTTCTCGAAGTGGAATATCCTCGATTTTTTTCCACCCAGCAGTAGCATGTTCTAATATCATCGCATGGTCGAACACTCGTTCAAACAACGTTTGAACACAACTGCAGTGGTTTGTTTCAAATGAATGTTTCACAATGTTTCAGGACCAATTGTAGATCGCGTAGTCTGTTTTTGTAAAATGCATGTTTACTCACAATGTTGTGGCATTATTTGTTCATCGCTGATTATGTATCTGCGAAAGGAGTACTATGATAATAATGAAACATAATACCTTTGTACATATGTTCGATGGTTACTTACTGTCTGTTTAAGATAGTCAAGTGTTTATTAGTAAAAATGTTTCCCCAAAACTACACCTTTTCCGATTGTCTTTCTTTACCAAGCATTCTTCCTTCCAAGCCACATAATATCCTGCATTGCTGTTTTTCTCAACCCCACAATGATTCTATCAATACATTTGGTTCCTGCTATTGTTACCAAAAAATATATATTTCTCAGATCATCCCCCATGCAACACCAGATCTTGTTGTGTGTGTGTTTTTTTTTACCCCATTAACCCTCCTCAAGCCCACCTCGTTCCAAATCTCCAGTTTTTCCTTCTTGATAGTTTTGCTTCTGTTAACATCTTGTCCACCCCCGTGTGTCGTCCCTGATCTTTCATTCTTCCTTCATCCTCTCTCCAATTGTCCGAGTCTCCAATTTTGTCCCTCAACGCTGCTGTTGGTATGATTCCCTACTTTCTTTCTGCTGTTCCTTTTGTTCTGTTATGTCCTGATCCGTTTTGTGTTCCAGCTCTGCAACGAGCCTGAACTTCAGATACCAAAAAAAAAATCCCATCAGTGCAGTTCATGTTGTATAGAACAATGGCAAGAGGAGACCAACGAGTGGACCGGTACGATAACCTATGGGCTATAGAGATACGCGTACTTGCCTCTAGGCTGTCTCATCTGGGTTTGAATCTTGACCCACCTATAAACCGTCATCCTTCTGTCTCACAAGCAGGGTGGTTCATACATATGTGTGCCGTCCCTCGGATGGATGTTGAACTGGGCATCCCGTCCGTTAGCATTAGATGGTGAACGTTAAAGATCATATGGCGTCCTTCGTGAAGAGCAGACGAGTTATCGCGGGCACGCTGTTCAAATTCCAACTTACTTCTCTAACCCACTGGAGCACTGCATCAGCGGCACAGCCATGCCCCATAGTCAATGATGAAACCCAACAGCCTTGTGCTGCAATCAAAAGAAGGACATTTCATGGAAGTCGAGCCACAGCTTTTGATTAATTTTCTCATTAACTGTTATTATTTCTCAAATACCTGAAAATTATGAGATACACTAATTATCGAAAATGTTCGAAATGTCAACTCCCAATTGTACCTTCGAGGAGTAAGTACAACTTTCTTAATTTGCCACTAATTTCTGTCGAGGCAGCGACACCAAGCCTTTGTGGGTCATTGATGAGTTGTGAAAAATTATGATGTTCCACAGCCATAATGGGGGGGGGGGGTGTGCAACGTCACATAATCTTCGTCATGGTTGGTCACACAGCTTGAGAGCAAGAGTATTTCTGTACAGACATATCTTGCCTTTTGTGTCCACCATTGGATATGGCAATTACGAGACAGGCGGTCATCGTGGACATGATTGGGGACGAAACATCACAATTTTCATTTTGATTGCTGTTCACAATGCTTGTAAAAACTAATATAATTGTGTGATGTACATGATATGACTTCACAGGTTCATCATTTTGCTTGTTAAAAAAATAATACAAACTAAGGATGCAAATTGAACTAGAACGGCACTCGGTGGAGCGCATTCTTCGCCAAGCTAATAGTTCACAAATTGTAACCCACTGATGCCGGATATGGATCCAGACCTTAACCAAAATCTAACTATCTTGTTCTTGTCACCTAACCACCCATCCACCAAGTTTTGTCATAATCCAATGCACAATTTTGTGATATATATATGCTATATATATTATATATATCGTTTTTGGCCCCATCTCTCAATTATGAAGAAAATTAAGAAATTATTGCATCCAGATGAGGCCGATGTTGACCTCAAAAATACATTGTGTGGTTGAATCCGGTGAGCTCATATGAAATGCTGTTCAAATTTCAATGTCAATCATTGAAAATTGACAATTTAAGAATTTTTTGCCCGATGTTGACGTTGCGTCATCTCCGTCTAATCGGCAGTCGTACCTACAACTACTACACTTCATCTCCATTATTACCTTATAAATCTCCCAAATGTTTCGGAACGATCGGTTGAGCGGCGTGGGCTGTAGTCGAGCGAACAGACAGACAAACAAACACTCAGTATTTTGCCAAATACTTGTCAAAATTTTTTTTTTCCGCCAAGTAATAACTGATCAGATGAACGTGGCAATAACTTTCTTTTCTTTGGCCGAGTAACAAACACACCGGAATGAAAACATAACCTCGGTCCACCTTCGGTGGCGGAGGTAAAAAAGGCAAAACCCATCTTCATTCTTCAGCATGCCCTTCCAAGAAGCCCTTACTATTTCTTTCTTATTCTATATCCCTTCTAACACAATGTGATTGCAGAATCTAATGACAATGATGAGTTCAAAAAAAATAAAAAAAATTAACGTTTTAAGTTTCCATGAATGTTTTAAAGTTTTAAACTGATTAAAAGATGCTTTAGTTCATGCTTGTCTTCGGCATGTTTTGTACCAAACAGGCATCATGACATAAAGGCAAGAAAAAGACAATACAGTACTTATCTTTTAGAGTAAATTTTAAAGAAGAAATATAGTTCATAATGTGGAGGCAAAATTTAGACGTCTTGCCGGTCACACTGTGCATACACAGAAATAGGAGTACTGAAGTTCCGATAGACTGGGTGACTGGACTTCTCATGAGGATGAAGCACGTCCGCAGCTTTGCTCTC
>CM068967.1:74253187-74268183 GCA_035128595.1 Eptatretus atami
TATATATATATATATTATCCTCAATTTCGTCGTAACCTACCTGTCTGTTTCCATGCTCAGCTACTGGAAAAGGTTCAGTCTTTTTAACTTCTCAGACTTATTATCAGCCACGACCTCTCCTGGGCTAAACACATAGCAAGCCAGCCACAGACTGGCATCCTCCATCAATCCAAGTCTGTCCTTAGAAAAGCAGTCTACTCTACCTACCTACTCAGTCTACAAAACCTTTGCCCATATTTCAATGGAGTACCACTCTCCTCTATTCACTGGTACTCTTGCATCACATTCTCTCTCTCTCTCCTCCTCTCTCTCTCTTCTCTCTCTCTCTCTTCTCTCTTCTCTCTCTTTCTCTTCTCTCTCTCTCTCTCTTTTCTCTCTCTCGTCTCTCTCTCTCTCTCTCTCGTCTGTCCTCTCCTATCTCTATCTCTGTCTCTGTCTCTCTTCTCTCTCTCTCTCTCTCTCTCTCTCTTCTCCTCTCTCTCTCTCCTCTCTCTCTCCTCTCTCTCTCCTCTTCTCTCTCTTCTCTCTCTCTCTGTCTCTCTTCTCTATCTCTTATCTCTATCTCTCTCTCTGTCTCTTCTCTCTCTCTCTCTCTCTCTCTCTCTCTCTTCTCTCTCTCTCTCTCTCTTCTCTCTCTTGTCTCTCCTATTTCTCTCTCTCTCTCTCTCTGTTCTCTCTCTCTCTCTCTCTCTCTCTCTCTGTCTCTCTCTCTCTCTCTCTTCTCTCTCTCTCTCTCTTTCTCTCTTCTCTTTCTCTATTCTCTTTCTCTCTCCTCTCTCTCTCTCTCTCTCTCTCTCTCTTTCTCTCTCTCTATCTCCTCTCTCTCTCGTCTCTCTCTTCTCTCTCTCTCTCTCTCTCATCTCTCTCATCTCTCTCTATCTCTCTATCTCTCTCTCTCTCTCTCTCTCTCTCTCTCTCTCTCTCTCTCTCTCTCTCTCTCTCTCTCCTCTCTCTCTCTCTCTCTCTTTCTCTCTCCTTTTCTGTTCCATATTCTTCTTGCTTTTTGTGCCCAAGTTGTTTGCCCTAGTTGAGAGCCATTGTCTGTTTAACCTTGCTCTTCCATGAGCTTCACACTTGTAGAGGGGGTGGAGGACGGGGACAGTTTTCTCTATTTTCTTTATGCTGACAAGGTTCAAGTTTGACAATTTGGTTTCCAAGTGACTTTCTACAGTAACTGGAGTCCCAACTACTTTCAGCCTTATAAAGGTTTCTAATTTATTTATTACTTTTCTGTATATATGCAGTGTGTATGTATATGTATATACAGTTTTGTGTTTGAATTGAAATGGTTACTTTTGATACAGAATAACAACACGAGAAGTCTTTGTGGGTTACTGAGCATTGATATTTTTTTTAAATCTAAGCTTGAATTAATCATTTTAATGCACAAGCTGTAAAACTGGTGTGTTCCATTTCTGTTGTTGATGACACTCTTATCTCACTTGTGGGTAAAGAAGCTTTTGGGTGAAAATTTTGAGACGAGTTTTAGGATATGATTACTGTGGTTCATGCTATGTACCATGTACCTGTCCAGGCTGGAAAGAGAAAATGTGGCCACCAACTCAGAAAATACTTTTGGCACCATTAAAACGGGTTCTCAGGTGAGATTACGTGTCAAGAATGGAGTGCATCGAACGATGACTCCTGCTTTGTGGAATGCTTTGAAGGTCTGTGAACTTTCCATCCGTTATTATGATCATATCTGTGAAAGGTTGAGGAAGCACAAATTATGGGGTCTTGTTCCTCCATTGTTTGTATAATCCTGCCTGTTTTAGGAGCATGACTCGTCACTCGTGATGTAAAGGTCTTACTTTGCCAAAATCCTTTGCTAAAGCTTATCGCTGATAAGTTATCCCTGATAAGACGGAAGATTAATATTATTTTAATTGTTCGCAGGTTGGAACGAGTCACTCTGCAATAAGGCAAGACCACTTGCAAGCACATCCACTCGGGTCTTCAGGTTTGTCAGGTCGGCCGATGTATAACCGCTGTACCTCCTTGTATACGATTAACGTAGAATTGAATGAAGTGAACCAGCTTCCCGAGGAGGTACAATCTCACCCTTCGCTCCGGGGCTTCAATCTGCCGGTGCATCACCAACTCATGTCATCCCACATTCCTCCCACCTGTGATGCTTGAGCCATTTTCAGAGGCTTTTCAAGCATTTATGGTTCTGGCTTTTTTTTTTCCAATGTGCTGTTTGTACCAGATTGCAGACAGCCGTTTATCTCGTGGACTGTTGTAGGCTAATGTCCACTGCAAGTAGTAACGGTTCTCGAATTTCTTCCACAATGACATTTTCACTCCTTCCGTGATTCATTCCTCCTCTCTTACAAATCTCTTTCTTATCTTATAAGTTGTGATTCTCAGATGTATTTGTTTAGGGAGTGGCTGTCAAGCAACTTCTTTTCTCGGCCTACAAAGAAAAAGAAAGATTTTTGAAAGTCTCCTGCAATGCCAATGATCTTGACGGCTTTACTCCGCGTCCTTCAGGGGGTCATGGTGAGAAGCAGCAACACCCACTCATTGTGGGAAGCCAATCCCATGGCACTTGAGATGGAGGCTATCATGGAGACCATATTAAGCTGGGTCAGACTTGCCTCTGCAGAGAATACTGGGGTGGTGGCCGGCTTTGGAGGCCAGCATGAAGCTATGATCTAACCAAGACACTTGTAGTTTGGTGGTGAGGCCTATGAGATCCAGAGACTGTACCTGTCCAAAAGGCTGACCGTAGAAATGACTTTGAGTATTTGCCAGCCAGTCTTTATGAAGAGACAAAGTGACGGTTCAAATCGGTGAGAGTTTTAATCATTGTCTGGTCCATCTCTCCCATGTCTGTGTGAGCTTCCTTTCATTCCATCATATTGGCAGGCCATGGTTGGTGGTTCTCAGATATTGATTCAGATGCCGCTGCGGGTGCTCGATTTTTATTCATTTTTAAAAATTTTCTTTTATTCACAACCGACATCATTGTTGAAACATGGATTCATCAGAGTTCATCAGTACATCCTGCCATTACTTGAGGGTTAACCCAGTACACCTCCTTTGATGAAACTTTTGAATCATTGAAATTCATACTGATCAGAAGTAACTTCTTGTCAGATGTGTTGCACACCTTCTGTATCCGAGTTGGTGGAAATGATATCTGAGTGTGAGCACGGCAAGTAAAGACGCATTCTTGTCATGGTGTCACCGTTGACGGGCTTCCAAGTTGCTTTGTTGCGGCAGTGACCTTATCCTTGGTGAAGTTGACCATAGATCCTTTGAGAATACTGATGTATCTGATAATCCGTCATCGACTCCAGTCGTGTTGTAATTGGTCGAGAACGCGTGCTTAATAAATGGAGAAATATTGCGGGAGGCACCTGATCTCGGCACGGTGAGAGTGCACACCGACCGAGCTGACGCACATGTCCAGCAACGCAAATTTACCATCACAGGTGTAAAATGCTCAGGATGTGATGAAGATGACAGACCACCAACAGAGCGGCCAACTAGAGAACCAAACAGCACCGGATGCTAATCACACCTGAGCATAACAGCAGAATCCACAAACCAGGCAACACGTCGAGTAAAGCAGCAGCTCAACAGTGATATAAATTTTCACTGAAACAGAGTTTTAAAAACCTGCACCACCATTCCTCAAGAAGCGAGCTTGAGAAAAGGAGGAAGGAAACTATTTATGGTTTTATACTATATGAGAAGCGACACCACAAAGCGTACAGATGGTAAGATTGCTCATTGAGGAAGTGCTGGAGCTTCTCTGCAATGGCACAAAAGTTCCACACAATGAAAACTCCAAAACCTTAACTCCATACTTCACAATATATCGTCATTTTGATTAGTATTAGAGGCAAAACACATTGCCTTCCTGTTCATGTGACCACAGAATCGTGCGCATCAAGGAACAGCAACCATCTCGACCGGCGTGGCTTTGTTTTAATGCAAAGTGCAATCCAATGATAAGTAGATTTTCAAGAACGCGATTTAAATTGAGGCCCTGAAATAAATTAATGCATCCACACTGTGGACGGAGAAAGAGTTACGATTATCGGTGGTTGAGAAATTCACAAACCCTGTAGCAATGATGTCCCATGTACTGGACATCTCGTGTCATTCAACGTGACTGCATCGTTAAATTAATGTTGACATCTGACATGCTTACCAATTAATGAAGGGATTATAAAATACATGTTTCTCTATTTCTTGGTGTTATTAAACATATATATATGTTGCGAATTCGCGCCCGTCGCGTGCGGACGGCCACGTAACTCGGATCGCGGCACGTCGCCCACCGGACGGACAATTCAGTCGTGACCCTCCGGGAACCATCGCCCGGACCAGTCACGGGTGGGCCTTTCGACCTCACCACAATCGTGCAACGGCCACCGCCGTAGGATAGGGTGTTCGCCAAACTCGACCTACCTAAGTACCCACGCGGATGGTAAACGGGCGATCGTACCTCGCCGCAGGTCGACTCCGGACACGAGCCGCTTGGGCGGCCCGTTCCGTACTATCGGGATAACCGAGCGTGTTATCGTCGACCTCGACGGTTCAGATTATTTACCGGGCGTTTTGCACCACTACGAACCCTTACGTGAAGCAGGATGGAGGGTCAATGAAGAAAAGACGAAGCGAAACGGGAAACACAGTTCACACAATGCACATTTATTCCGCGGCACACGGAGCACACATATAGCACGTATGTTACAGCCACAATTAGCAAATCACATATATCAATTTAAGACAAAAACAATAATGCAAGCAACGCAGAGCTACGACGACTAAACGCGAACACTCGGCAACACTTTACAGTTTCTACCTTACAAGACACGGCGCCACAACACGCATTCACACCTAAGCAAAGAAAAGACCCCCCTCAAAGGCAAGGGAGTCAGACTGGGCCCGGTGGCCTAATGCGCGTGGAACCTGGATGAGCGGCCAGGTCCACGAGACCGAAGGGTCCTACCCGCGCCTCGTGGCGAGCCGCAAATGTCGCTGCAGGCGGTTTGTGGGCACCTGCTGGTGTAAAGTGGGAACGGGGCCCCCTTGTCGCACTCTCTCAGCGCGGGGAAAGGGGGAATGTTGATGCCTGGGGAGGGATATGGCTGGCTTGCTCGAGTCCCGCGATGCGCGATTCAACGCGACCTCGTCGCTGACTTCCTCGTCCCGGGCCCGAGCCCTCCAGGTTCTCCTCAGCCGATCTCCCTCCGTAGCCGTCTGCCCCACTTCTGCTTCGAGCTCCGTCTCCCGACTCTGCCCCACGATACTGCCACACTTCTGCCTCGAGCTCCGTCTCCCGACTCTGCCCCACCGATACTGCTTCGAGCTCGGTCTCCCGACTCTGCCCACCGATTAGCTTCGAGCTCCGTCTCCCGATCTGCGCCCACCGATACTGCTCGAGCTCGGTCTCCCGACTCTGCCCCACGGTTCGAGCTCCGTCCCGTACTGCCCCACCGATACTGCTTCGAACTCCGTCTCCCGACTCTGCCCCACCGATATCTGCCTCGAGTCGCCTTGCGCTCGTCTTTTTATCGGCTCCAGGAACCCACCATATGCAAATTCTCGGATCCAAACGACCTCAGGGCGGAGCCACGCTCGCCGATTGGATGGAGAAAAGGGGCGTGTATCGTTCCTGATCCTCAAATTTGCATATCCCGATTTTCGTCAGGCGCGTCTGGAGGCGGGGCCAAGCCGCCCCGCGCTTCCTAATTGGATGGATCAGATGTGGGCGTGTAGCATTCCTGATCCGAATTCTTCTCGGAAAAACCGCCATCTGCACTCGCGGCTCGCGTGTATCGCTGAAGATAGCCCGACGCTCGGTGCCCACAGGTGGTGCGGGAATGGCCGTAGGAGAAGGTGGTGGAGGGTTTCGGCGGTGTCCGATGGCCATGGCGCTGTTGGAATGGCGGTGATGTGAGGTTTGCGGTAGCGAGTGGTGAAGGTAGGTTGTGGCTGCTGCGTTGTTGTTGTTGTTGTAGTGGTTGGCTCAAAACAAAGGTAGAACAGAAAAACGCCTAACTCAAAGGATCGCAGCCCGAATGAATCACATTAATTCCCTCTAAACAATGGGTTTGGGCTAATACACATGTACTTAAGAAATATATCTCACCTACGGCCTTTATGATGTTGCGAATTTCCACAGCCGTAACAATATATATATTATCAGTATATACACTGATGAACCAAAACATTATGACCACTGACAGGTGAAGTGAATAACATTGATTATCTTGTTACAATGGCACCTGTCAAGGGTGGGATATATTAGGCAGCAAGTGAACAGTCAGTTCTTGAAGTTGATGTGTTGGATGCAGGAGAATGGGCAGGAGTAAAGACCGAGCGACTTTGACAAGGGCTAAATTGTTATGGCCAGACGACTGGGTCAGAGCATCTCTGAAACTGCAAGGCATGTGGGGTGCTCCCGGTCAGCAGTGGGAGTACTACCGACAGTGGTCCGAGGAGGGACAACCACAAACCGGCGACAGGGTGTTGGGCGCCCAAGGCTCATCGATGCGCGGAGGGCAACGAAGGCTATCCCGTCTGGTCCGAACCGACAGAAGGTCTACTGTGGCACAAGTCACAGAAAATTTAATGTGGTCACGGGAGGAATGTGTCACAATTCACAGTGCATGGCACCCTGCTGCGTATGGGCTGCGTAGCCGCAGACTGGTCAGAGTGCCCATGATGACCCCTGTCCACCGTCGAAAGCCCTACCATGGTGAGCGTCGAACTGGACCTTGGAGCAGTGGAAGAAGGTCGCCTGGTCCGATGAGTCCGTTTTCTTTAGATCACGTGGATGGCCGTGTACGTGTGCGCCATTTACCTGGGGAAGTGATGGCACCACAAGCACTGGGGGAAGATGACAAGCCAGTGGAGGGAGTGTGATGTCTCTGGGCAATGTTCTGCTGGGAAACCCTGGGTCCGGCCATTCATGTGGATGTCAATTTGACACGTGTCAACTACCTAAACATCGTTGCAGACCGGGTACACCCCTTCATGGCAATGGTGTTCCCTGATGGCAGTGGCATCTTTCAGCAGGATAATGCGCCCTGTCACACTGCACACATTGTTCGGGAATGGATTGAGGAACATGATGAAGTGTTCACGGTGTTGCCCTGGCCTCCAAATGCTCCAGATCCCAATCCGATCGAGCATCTGTGGGATGTGCTGGACCGACAAGTCCGATCCACGGCGGCTCCACCTCGCAACTTACAGGACTTGAAGGATCTGCTGCTAATGTTTTGGTGCCAGATACCACAGGACACCTTCAGGGGTCTTGTAGAGTCCATGCCTCGGCGGGTCGGCGCTGTTTTGGCGGCACACGGAGGGCCAACAGTATATTAGGCAGGTGGTCATAATGTTTTGGCTCATCAGTGTATACATTGAAGGCGATATATATGTATATATTTTTTCGGAACGGTGATGACCAACCAGCAGCACATTCTTGCTGTCCATTTATTTACCCATGACATGTTCTTCATGTCTATGTTATAGACTATAGAGTAATACCTTACTGAGAAATGCTAAGCATGCCTTATTTTAAGAAATATTTCATGGTGAATTGGATTTTGTTTTATATGGAGTTGAGGCTCATGGGGGAGTGACAACACAGAACAGACCAAGATATGACAGAATGAAAAGAACAGTGGAAATAAGGGGGTGGGTGGGGGGCAGCAACAGCAGGGTAAAGGGACAAGATTGAAAGATCTGGAGGAATAAAGGACAACAGCCTGATCTCGAACCATCAGTTTGGATTCCATCCCAGTCACTCAAATCTGGAGATGCTTCTGTTCCATGTGTTGCCATCAATGGAGCCCTCTCATCCTCTCCCCTATTGGAGACTGGAGTTCCCAAGGCCGTGTTTTGGTCTCATTATTGTTCCTCATCTATATAAACGACCCCTCTGATGATCCACAAACCCCTCTCTTCCTTTTTTGCAGACGACTCCACATTGTCATAAACTTCCCCATCCCACTGGAGGCAGGCTGTGGCTACGTCACTCTCTGCTGATGTGTAATTGATTAGATTCTGGTCTGATAAATGGAACGTGTCCTTCAATACTGAAAATATCACTGTCTCACAATGTCGCTCCTGAAGGATTGTCAAACTAACTCACCTGTCTATTTCCACGGTCGACAACTGGAAGAGGTTCAGTCTGTTGAACTTCTTGGCCTCACCATTAGCAATGCCATTTCCTGGTCTGACCACATAGAAAGGCTGGCCTTCAAAGCCAGTTAAAGACTGGGCATCCTCTGTCGATCCAAGTCCTTCCTTGGAAAAACAGGGTCACTCACAGTCCACAAGGTCTTTGACTGTACTTTTCTCTTCTATGGGCTGATGCCCCCAGCATCATATCTGCCTCACCTGGATTCTGTGGAATCTAAAGCTCTCATCATCATTGGAATCATCTGTGATCACTCTCTTTTTTTTTTTAACCACCTCTTCTCTAATATTGCTCCCTCTATTCACTCAGTCCTCCGACCCTCCCCAGCAACTCAAGGATGCACGTGTTCTTCCAGTAACCCTATCCTGGTTAAGCTTAAACAGACTGACTGCACACCTCAACCCCTTTGTTCTTCGTTTCTCCTTTCTGTGGAACTGCCTTCCTGAGGCTGTTCTTTCCCACTCTTCCCTCCAATGCTTCAAACAGGCAGTACACTGCCACCTCATGTCATCCCCTTACTGACGCATGATCTTTATTTCCCCCATTAACCCTTCGTAACCCAATCCACTGATTTCAGTTCTCTCTCTCTCTCTCTCTCTCTCTCTCTCTCTCTCTCTCTCTCTCTCTCTCTCTCTCTCTCTCTCTCTCTCTCACCCCACTGCCAATTTCACTTTGGACTTCCATGAGCCTCGGTCTTGTAGAGAGAAAAAATTGCCGCAATGTCAGCCAATCAGAGAACACAAGCTTGGCTTGCTGCCCGCAAGTGCTTTGTCTTGTGCTTTGCTTTTGTCTCGTGGCTTTGCTGATTGTGACCCTGTCCTGTTAGGTGTCGCTGCCTCGCCAAACTCGGAGGCGTCTCAAAGCCAGGTAATGCATGCTGTAGCTGAAAATTGCTGTTGCTTGTGTTTTGGCTGAAAATGTGTTGCTTGTTCCGATGAGATACTCCAATATCCACACGCAGAGTGATATGCATAGGACCTACCGTATGACCAGCATTTGTTATCCTCTGCAGGACAACTCTGATTGTTACTCGGAGCTGGTGATGATGAAAAGCAGTCGAGTTGTGAAAGTGGTCTTGCATTTTAATTCACCATTTCCCCCACAAAAGGTCTTCAAGGACCAACCTTTGAGGACAAAAACTAATAAATGATGACTAACTTGACTGAAAACAACTTTCTCATGCTCGTGGATTGGCCCATCACAGAATTGCTTAATTCCCTGATATTCATGAAAAAAAAAACCACCATGGCGGCTGTTTGTTGGCAAATTGTAGAGCGACGATACCACTTCAGGCGGTGACATTTACATGTTCTCGGTGTATAATTGAAGGTGATAGTAGTACCAGTCGATGTTGCGCATACTTGCAGCTAGAAGAGTCATGGTCGAGGTTTGCAAGTCGTTTTCAATGATGGATTTTCATCAATAATAGTTGAGAAAGTGCAGGTTTACCGGTGTGTAAAACAAGGTGAGGTCCACGTTTCGGGCATTACCATCGGAGCTTTGTGGTCGTGATGGTAAACCCACACACTTTCTCAACTCTCGTTTGAGGAAATCCATTGTTGCTCTGATGTAGCGTTTGTCAGTCCGCCCGTCGGTCCGACTCCTCCATAACTCCAAAACCATGGAACCTAGCAACCACAAGCTGCGCATACGCACTAAGGGAACTCCAAGGTAGTGCCTGGATGACAACTTGGTGTTTGGGTTAATTTAAACACCCCCCCTTTGAAGATCATTGAGGGGGTGCTCATCACAAAATCCGTGCTCCGTGCTCATCAGCACGTTCAAGCATTTCCTTTCAAGGTCGAGGATGCTGCCCAACATGTTAACTTTCTGTCGTAATTTTTATATCTTTACCTCCATCACCGAAGGTGAAGGAGGTTATGTTTTCACCCTTTCTGTCTGTTTGTCTGTTTGTCTGTTTGTGTACAGGATATCTCAAAAGGTTGTGGACCGGTTCAGTGCATGACAAGGACAACTTATTAGATTTTGTGACGATCCGACAGATCCGACTACTAGAATTTTTTAAGTTTAAGATCCGAATTTTTTAAAGATCCGACTACTGGAACTTCACCATGAGAGATGGGATGAAAATGATGTATAGCAGGATGTCTCAAAAAGTTATGTACGGATTCGGACGAAACTTGGTGGACACGTTGGGTGTGTGACAAGGACGAATTAATTCGATTTGGGTGAAGATCCGAATCGGATCTGGATACGATAATTATTTAATTTTAAAAGTGATTCTTCACCATTGAGGAGGAGAGGAGATTGTGACCATACTCTGTGCGGAGCGTTGGTGCTGCTTAAGCAGTCTCCTTGGCTATTGGCACAAACCTGGACGGGTTGCACTCCGACACAGGATACCAGCATGGTGACACTCATTTTGCCGACCTCGGAAGGATGACAGATCGAGTTAACCCCACCTGGTATTAATTCAACAGCTGAGCAGGATTTGAACTCAGGATCCTAGGATCCAAAGCCTGCCACCCTAACCAATGAGCCAACATCAAGCATACCATTGAGAGATGGGGCCAAAAACGATATAGTACTGTATAGCATGATATTTCAAAAATGTATTGGGCCCGATACGTAATTCTCGTGTATCAGGCATTACATGGCGGAGGTACGTGCTCTACCGAGTACCCTTCTAGTTGTTCAAAGATGTATGTCGATGTGCCAAAGCAGAATGGTCGTTTGAACAAGTGGTTAAAGACACTTTTTCACTCCATTGGTGTGGGTTCGATTCCTATGACTGTTCAAATCAACAAGTGGACAAGTGAATGGTTGTGATCTCCACTAAATCCTGACAAAATCTCAGAAATAGGGAAATAGGACACAGAGTCACCGGATGTGCTTGATTTTCCTTTTTGGAAATGCCATGTCAGGTGGTAAATCGTGGCACACGCACGCACGCACGCACGCACGCACGCACATCAACAGATTGTATTGATGTAACACCAAAAGTTGTAGAATCGAGAGGCTTGTATTAGTGCAATGGCCACTTCATACTGAACAAATGACAACAAATCATATCTTAACAATTTCAGTTTGTGTAAATCATATATTCCGCTTCTCATGGGATGCCGACCTGCACTGCTGTGCGTGAAGGTTCCATGACATGAATATCAATGCGAGAACCGATGGTCTACCAAAACCAAAACCAAAATATAGAGAGAACCAATAAATTAAATGGTCTCCTTGTGTGAATGTGCCCACCATAGTGTGGTTGAGATCCGCTCACTGCAAGACGAATAAATGATTTGATCTTCCTTCTTCGTTGTTTATGAATACGGAGGAGGGGAAAGATCTCCGCAGGATGACGACGGTCATGATGGACCTTAAAAATGCCTTTCTTGCTTTAACTTATTCGTTTTGTTGTATTTTCTTTCAGTGTGACTCTTTATCTCTGCCATAAATGATCTGATGACCTGATTATTGCACGTTATCATCCTTTATCATGATTTCTGAGAATCTCATCAATCGTTGACTGTTTGTGGGGTGTTTGTGCCGCATTCTCTGTGTCTAGTTGATGAATTGGGATGAATTGAAGTTATCCATGAAATTACAAGAAGAAGTCATTTTCGAAGCATCATCAAATTGTCGCGTCTTGTTTTCAGTTTGATTACAGAAATCATAATTGTTTTACTTTAAGTGATCGAGACTGGAATTTCACTAAATTTTTTTGTTTGTTTGTTTTTGCCTTTCTCCTCCTGGACAGATATCATCCCTGAATTCCATCATTGTGAGTCTGCAGAACAAAAACGAAGAACTCAAAACCAAAATGGAAGAGTTGATGCAAGCTTCCTTTCAGGGCAATGGGGGCAGTCCAGTGTGAGTAGATGTCTCTCCTTGCTGTGGGAAGATCATTTCGAAAAACAGAACACTCTTTACTAAATAAGGGAAACCCAGCATATCGTGAATAACATTGTAACGGTCGTGGGCACGAATAACCCCAGACAGCATGATGAGCCGTTAAACGACCACGGTCGCCTTCCATACCGTTAACTTCGGGCCGGCTCCCAGGTCCAAAGTCGTGTTACCGTTAAAGGTGAGGTTACCGTAATGAACGGGTATCGTGCCTGCGGTCGCGTGAGAGGTCTTAATTGATTGGCCGAGGCGTACCAAGTCACGTGCTGTGATCTTATATACAGCCCAATCTCTTGATCAATCAATCAGTCGGTCACCATAAGTCACCGTCGGGACAAACAGGATCAGTCAAGACAGCATTAGGTTTCAAGCATGTATTAATATAATAATGGCACGTATTTACATTACAGGTCAGAGAGCATATTATATGTACAGGCAAAAAGATATTTACAAAGCAAAGAGACATTCCCATTACCCCCTATGTGCACATAACCACCCTCGGATAATCGAATCAAACAGTGCCTATAGAAAGTGTACACCCCCATTTCAGATTTTTTTCACCTTTTGTTGCCTTATAGCCTGGAGTTGAATCACATGAAATCAGACTTTCCTCACCTTCATTTACACATCGTAACAGACAACTTCCGAATGAAAAACAAATTCTACAGATTTCAGAAAATTAATTAAAAATACAAAACAAGAATATCTTGGTTGGATAAGTGTCCCACCCTCCTTATAATAGCAACTGTAAATTAAATCAGGTGTAAGCAATCACTTTCAAAATCACACATCGAGTTAATTGGCCTCCACCTGTGTTAAATTGCAGTGATTCTGATTATTTCAGAATGAAATCAGCTGTTCCTGTGGGTTCCCTGTGTTGGGTAGTGCATTTCACAGCAAAGACTCGACCATGAGTACTAAGGAGCTTTCAAAAGACCTCCGGGATAAAGTTATGGAAAGGCACAGATCAAGGGAGGAGGAGGAGGAGGAGATTGGGACCATACTCTGTACAGAGCGTTGGTGCTGCCTAAGCAGTCTCCTTGGCTATTGGGCACAATCCTGGACGGATCACCACTCCGACACAGGATACCAGCATGCTGGCACTCATTTTGCCGACCTCGGAAGGATGACAGGGCGAGTTAACCCCACCTGTATTAATTCAACACCTGACAGGATTTGAACTCAGGATCCGAGGATCCAAAGCCCGCCACCCTAACCATTAGCCAACACCAGGCATTCAGATCAGGGGATGGGTATAAAAATATTCAAAAGGCCTTCAATATCCCTTGGAGCACAATCAAGACAATCATTAAGAAGTGGAAGGCGTACGGTATCACCAAAACCCTGCCTAGATCAGGCTGTCCCTCCAAACTGAATGACTAAGCAAGAATGAGGCTGATCAGAGAGGTCACCAAGAGGCCAATGGCAACTTTGAAAGAGCTACTACATGGCTTTATGGCAGAGACTGGTCACTGTGTGCATGACAACAATATCCCAAGCACTCCACAAGTCTGGCCTGTACAGTAGGGTGGCAAGAAGGAAGCCATTACTCAAAAAAGCCCACCTTGAGTCCCGTTTGAGGTATGCAAAAAATCACCCCGGAGATTCTGAAGCCATGTGGAAAAAAGTTTTACGGTCTGATGAAACCAAGATGGAACATTTTTGCCTAAATGCAAAACATTACGTTTGGCGCAAACCCAACACAGCAAATCACCCAAAGAACACCATCCCGACTGTGAAGCAGATTGGTAGCAGCATCATGTTATGGGGATGTTTCTCATCAGCAGCAACTGGGGGGCTTGTTGGGATCGAAGGGAAAATGTATGGAGCAAAATACAGAAAAATCCGAGAGGAAAACCTGCTGCCCTCTGCATCGACAAGAAACCTGAAATTGGGACGGAAGTTCATTTTTCAACATGACAATGACCCGAAGCACACAGCCAAAGCTACACAGGAGTGGATAAGGAACAAAAAGGTAAATGTCCTTGAATGACCCAGTCAGAGCCCTGACCTGACTCCAATTGAAAATCTGTGGCATGACTTGAAGATTGCTGTCAATCAACACTCCCCACGCAACTTCACTGAACTTGAACAGTTTTGGAGAGAAGAATGGGCAAGTATTGCCCAATCAAGGTGTGCAAAGTTAGTAGAGATGTATCCCAACAGACTCGCAGCTGTAATTGTTGTCAAAGGTGCTTCCACCAAGTATTAACTCGGGGGGCGGGGGGCAGGGGGGGTGGGGACTGGACACACCCAACCAAGATATTCTAGTTTTGTATTTTTATTAATTTTGTGAAATTTGTTTTCCACTTGAAAGTTGTGGGTGTTACGATGTGTAAATGAAGGTAGAAAAAGTCTGATTTAACGCAATTTAATTCCAGGCTAAAGGGCAACAAAAGGTGAAAATTTCCAAAGGGGGTGTAGACTTTCTATAAGCACTGTATGAGCCCAGCACTCACCTGAGACGAGAAGAGATAGATACAAGTGAGAGAGAGAGAGAGAGGAGAGAGGAGAGAGAGAGAGAGAGAGAGAGAGAGAGAGATGAGATATTGTTCGCACCCCGCCCCACCTGGTGACAGCCCGGATGGGCCAACACAGCCCGATTGTCATTGACACAATGTCTCTGGTCCTCGAGTCCCTTTGACCCAGCGTGCAGTGCTGACCTCATGGAGCATGCTGTCTAACCGCCGTGTCACCTCGCACGCGTCTCCGTTCCAATACGTTCCATTCACACACACCAAAAAAGGCGACCCTGAGCAGCACGCTGTGCTCGGACAGACTATGATCCAAACCACGATACCCACAAAAGGACCCCGAGACAAACACAGGATTATGACGGACTGAAAGGGACTAGGACAGAGATGCTCGAGATCAGCTTGGATGGGGGCTCTGGACTGCTCGACTTGACTCGAGCAAAATGGAACCTGGCGCCTCGGCACCTCTTCAACTCTCGTGTGTCTGA
>CM068967.1:74285384-74300623 GCA_035128595.1 Eptatretus atami
CCCAGTCGCACCCAACTGTCCCTGGACTCTGTGTCCTTTTCTCCTGACAAGGTGGAGAGCCTGCTGTCAAGCCTCGACTCAGATTCTGCAACCTTTCCAGACGGCATCAGCCCACGTGTCCTAAAAACCTGCTCTTCTGCTCTTGCTCACCCTCTCTCTGTTCTACTCCTGTTCTATTCACCCTCTTCAATTGCTCAGGTCCATCTGCCATTCTGCTTGGGAAATCAGCAAATATACTGCCCGCCGGCATAAAAAAGTTTGCATTTAAAAAGGTTTCGTTGCAAAAACAGATCCCTGGAACTTACAGACCAATCAGGTCCTTTCTTCCCAATCATCAGCAAGGTTATGGAATCCATCATCGCTTCAGACATTAAATCCTTCTTCTTCTCCAATGGCTTTCGATTTGCTATATCAATTTGGTTTCAGACCAGGTCACTTCTAACCTGGATATGTGCTTCTGCTCTCCTCCAACAATGGATGGAGGTTCTCATATGCCAACAGAAAATCCGAGCCATATCCCTGAACATATCAACGTGCTTTGACACGGTCTGGCACCCTGCTCGCCGCTCACCAAACCTCTTCCTATGGTTATCCAGGCCATCCTCCAGCTCTGCTGCAGACTTCCTCTTCCTGTCCGCAGTCAACCGTGTGGCCCTAAATGGAGTTCTTTCATCCCCTCTTCGTCCAGCTGGAGTTCCTCAAGGTAGCGTTCTGCGGCCCTGTTCTTTTTCTGGTTTTCATCAATGATCTCTCCGACTCCTGGAAAATCCTCTATATTTCTTTGCTGAGACTCCACCTCTCGCCATACCATCGTCATTCTCCTCAGACCGGCAAGCAGCAGCTTCTCCACTCACTGCAGATATGGATATAAATCACAACTGGTCCAAACACGTGGTGGAATCATGTCTTTTTAATCTGGACAAAATCTCACGACTCTCACATGTCTCTCCGAAAGGACTGTTAGTAACCCCCCCCCCCGCCCCCCACATCACTTTCTCACACAATCCTCTGGAGAGTCCTTTCCTTTCAAGCTCTGGGATCTCACTATCTGCCATGACCTTTCCTGGGAAAGCCACATTTCAAAACCTCACCTCCAAAAGCAGTCGCCGACTGTGATCCTCCGTCGTGCAAAGTCTCCTCGGCCCCCACCTGAGCTCTGACCAGTCTTAACATAAGCTTTGTCCGCATGCTTGATGGAGTACGTGCTCTCCCCTCTGGGCTGGTGCTCCTGCCTGCCAACTTTCTCTGCTTTCACCGTGCGTGAAACCTAGACATATTCGATCATTGGCATCTCCCGCAATGAGGCTGAGTCTTTGGGCCCTCATCACTCTCTCACCGCAGGACTGGTCGATGGTCTTTCTGTCTTTTAAAACTAGCCCGTCTCCTCTCCAGCCTCGCCCCACCCTGCTTTCCTCTGCGATTGCCCCACCATAATTTTCCACAGGTGCCTGCAAGCTGTTCCGCGCAACAACCCGCTTCTGGTTAAAACTACCAAAATCAAAGAATAACTGCTCACCTTCACTCTTTCATGTCCTCTTTTTTCCTGCTTGAATAAACTCCCTTCACTCTAATTCTTTTTCCCATTCTTCCTCCCAGGCCTCAAAACAGCTGTCACATCCACCACTCTTATCATCCCCATTCCAAATCCTGCAATCTTTTTCTACCCCCATCCGAAAATCGCACCCAGCCCACCCCTTCAATTCCCTTGCTTTCTCTTCCGAAAGTCCCTGTAATGTCCTATTGTATTCCCCATGTTCCCCGCCCCATCGTCTCCTTTCCACAATCTCCTTATGTCTCTGTTCTCCACTGTTTTTGTCCTTCCCACTCCCACCCCTTCTTTGTCTGCATCCCCCCTGCTGTTGCGCCTCGTTGTGTCTTAGCTCTCAACACTGGCCTGACAAGGTATACAAAAAAAAAAAAAGGTCAATCTTCTTGCCGCCACACTACCACCAGCGTTGGAATACTCCAAGTTCCAGTGATGTAACTTCTGTGGGTGCTGAAACCAGAAACCAGCCACCCTAAGTCCGCGACTTCTTGCAAAATCAAGCAACTTGAGTGCTTAATTCTGTTTCACAGTTACAGACCCATGGGGACCCAACAATGTCTCCATAGCCATTCCCAATGGTGTGCCAGTCCGATTGCAGTTGAATCCCCAAGACTAGAAGAGTAATCTCGTCTGGGGTACTGGCGTATGACACGGATGTCCCAAGAGCGTGGCATAGTAAGCGTCCTTCCATGTGTGAGATCACTCGCTTCTGTCGGAGGCATACCACTAGAGACCTAGGGAAATGACACCCAAGAGAGTGACAAATCCTCAGTCTTCATAATATGCTCGGTCACTTTGGTGTTGCCTCAATTATCATGAGAGTCAGTTCATTGAACACAGCTTACAAGCAACCCCTTGGTAGTATGGTAACTCATCAGAAGCAACCAGACCAGTCATACGTGTAACCACCACCATGATCTCGCCTAACGATCTGATCTCCGAACCTCAGGAGTGCTGCAATACCAATGGTCCAAGACGGCTGGAGCTCAGATGATAGCAGGACAAGTGATCATCTTCTCTTAGGTATGGGACATTCAAGGCACTGTCCGAAGGGACTGGCCTCTGGTAAACTCGAGGAGACGCTTCTGGGGGATGACGACCTTAGTACCGCACCGACACATACCGCAATCCAACGCCGGGAAGTGTTACCCCTGTTGTTTTTCGTCCTTCATCAAAGAGTGGGGTTCCCAAAGGCTTTGCCTGCATCCTGTATTCCGGTGAGACTGGTCCTCGCGAAGGGCGAGCCGCAAGGAGGTCCTCACCACGGAGTGGGATGTTCAGTTCTCTCTTGCCATTTATTTTTTTTATGTGCTTTGCAGATGAAGTGTTCATGGTGGCCAGAGTGCAAATCCTTCACCAACTCCGAAGAAAAGGTTACCCATCTGCAGAGGACCTCCACAGACACAGTTGGGCACCAATATGATGGCATTGTTCTCAACAAGGAGCTCCTCCGCCCTTTGACAGGTTTTCATGTTTTTAATCTTGCTGGGTCCTCCATATCCACACACCCACGCCTCTACCCAGGAAACCTGGTGGGGAGGACGGTTTACTGGCTGCCAAACTCCGACCATGACAGATAAAGTCCTGGCTTTTTTATTTAGATTAAAAAAACCATAGTTGTGTAAACATCCTCAAAAATTATTTTTCTGGACAAAAAATAATGCTGAAAGTCCGGTCCGTTTTTATTACATTTATGGTTGAACGACGACTTTCCTGAAAAATGTAATGCTTCACTTTCAACACACCTGATTTCTCTGCATGTGGTTATGCTGTATTTTCACACCAGCTCAAAAATCCAACCCGGGCCCAAGACCCCGAACAATCAAACATGTTTCGAATGGGTAAAAATCGCCCTTCCTCTCGTATTTTCTGAATTGTAACTTATCGATACTTTTTCCATTTGTATCAAGTATATTTTGAAGGATTTTTGTTTTTTTATTAAGGTTCGAATGGCAAAAAACTGTGGCTCTATTATCGAGGTAAACAAAAATAGTGTTACGGTTATTTATAAACAAATCAACAACCTATTAAATAACTCACGGTCCATATGTAGTGACTTTCATGAAAAGGTTCATGCTTTTTAAACAGATCGCGACAGCAATATAATCATGTCTGATCGGTATGGACTCTATATAATTCTCCCTCAACTAGAAAGTTACTACCATAGTATTACTACCCCTTCCCATACTGAAGTGAACATTGCCACCAATCAATAATAAGTGGAAAAAAAAAGGAGAAGCCCAGAGCGTGCTGTTGACTCAACATCCACAGAGGTGTTGATCGATACTGCTTATGTTTTTACATTTTACATAAAGCACAAATAAATTCACTAATTTGTTTTTTTTTGGGCCACTTTACATACACTTTAGCACACAAGGACTCGGACTCGGACAGCCTGTCTTGGACTCGGACGCCAAAACTCGACAGCTTGACTGGACCAACAAACACTGATTGCTGGAAAGTGATGTGTGATTTTAGTTGTGGGCATGTTATGGGGCCAAATGACTCTTCAAATTTAAGCTTCCTTGTAACTGAACTACACGCTGAGAACATATTTATAATTTGGTTTGAACCTGGCAAGAATGTTGTGGCGACGAATGCCTGCGGTAATGAGCGCTGCGGCGATGAGGCGGCTGTGGCAATGAGTGCTTCAGCAGACGAGCGCTGCGGGCGACGAGCGCTTGGAGGGTGACATGAGCCCGTGTGCGATGGACACTGTGAATGCAATTACTGTGGAAGGTTCTCACTCAGCCAGTTTGGATCTCAAACATATACAACAATTACGTACTTATGTAAGTACAATATTTTAAATGTGTTGCTAACATTGCTGCCTCTTAATTCTCATCTTTCCTTCAATTTACCTGTTATTGTTAACGTGCTATTTTGGTTCTTTTAATGGTGGTTAAACAACCACCGGGAATGTGCGGGTGGGTCGGGGTAATTCACTAATCCAGTCTGCATGCCAAGGTTTGTGCCCTTGTTCAATTTGATAAGATTGGTCATGCTGGTGGTTGAAATCTGAGATTTGAAAATGAAAATGAATTTAAAATAATAGATTAAATAATAATGAGAAATGAAAGACGCAGCGAGATGATACGCAATGATATAATCACTTTTTCTCCTTCGCTTAACTTAAACCGAACCAGAATCATACGTGGACAAAGACAAAAAGAAGAGACAGATGGGGAGTAAAGGTGGGTACTTCCTGTTGAGGAGCCAAGGGTGTGGCTTGGGTGTGCCGGCTGTTGCAAGGATGTTCTTACTGACTCGTGCTGATTTGAGCCCCCTGCGCCGCAACCTCCATCTGGCCATTCTCCTTCCACTCCCTGAGAGTGCATACAGTTGGAAGTTGTTCTTCTTTGTGACATCCTCCTGTTGCCTGAACTGAACTATACCTCTCTCATGGGCTGTATGTCTTTCACTTCTGCGACTCCTTAAATAGTGCACGGCCTGAGGTTCAACCATGCCACTGCATGGCGTAACACGTGCAACCTAGCTTATCTTTTCTTTTTGTACCAATGTCTAGCTTGTGGAGGAACAAGAATGTTAGACACGGATAAGGATGTAACAGAAACAAAGAGGAACAGTTAGAAAGAGGAGGGAGAAACACCAAACAGCAGACAAAATAAATGGAGACTTAGAAATAATGGATGTAGGGAAAGAATGAAGGTGCTAAGGGAGGATAATATGGATTACAGCTGCAACTGTTAGGGAAAGGAAAAAACTGGAAAACTTGGAAAGAGGAGGGCTTGTGGGAGAGGGTAACGAGGGTAGAAAATATCATGGTTTTGAATGGGGATTGAATGAATTCGAGATGGTGAACAGCTTGTTTGAAGCCATGGGGGAAAATATATTAAAAAAACTGTGGGGAAGTTGGGGGTACGCGGGGGATGATAGACACGAAATGAGTGTGAGGTAGCAGTGATTCTGTAACTTTGTGAGTTTCACCCAAGAAAGGGGTTGTTGGTGAATGTGTGCACCTAGCAGAGATCTTGGAGGGGTGCGTGGGGAAGGAAATCAGAGGAGGCCCAAGACCAGAAAGGAGGCGAAAGTCGAAGACAGAGACCATCGACCAGTCAGTCGCGCCAGTTGATTGGTGACAGCCTTCAGCGCCTTACAGTCTTCTCACTAGTGCCTTCCTAGCGCCTTATCAGCTTCTCACAGTGCGCTCGACCAACGCACCTTCAGCCGCCTCACAGTGCCTCCTCGTTCCTCACCAGTTCCTCAGACATCTATACTCAACTCTCACAGCCCCCTCAGCACTACAGTGTCTCACAGCTCCTACTACAGCTGTCTTCGGTTGTGCTCCGGTGAACGGGGTTGACACTCGGACGCGTTGTCATGCTTCGTTTCTGCTCGATGACCTGTTATTGGCGTCCCTGGTTCCTGGAAGTGACGACGTGACGTTGAGTGGTGTTCAAGCCTTGTTCGCGAGTGGGTGCTACGGCAAGGCTGGCGCTTGCAATGGGACAAGGGGCACGCTCCATACATTTCAGACGTTTTTATTTGATGGGCCCGACGACTTTTATTTGGTGAGCGAGGACTGAATTTCTCTTCCCCCTGAAGATCTGCTGGATACCCTTGTCTCCTGTTTTTTACATTGTTAAAGGTAAGGCATCGAGATAAGCTCGCTTCTTTGTTTCCTTTTTTCTCAGTCCCTGATTGATTATTTTATTTGCTTGCGATTATCTTTGATTGAATTTTTTATTATTCATTTTCTATTAATAAATTCTTGTTGACGTTCCAACCTGTCGCGTGAAACTGATCCTTTTCTTCCCATTTGATCCAGCATTGGTCCGAACCTAGATAGACCTGGGTAAAGTAATTACCCAAACTAATTGACTGTAAGGAGTCGGCACGCACTAGCGGTAAACGCTCGGCCACCCCATAAAGATTCTAATCAAGATAAGATTTGGTGCATCGCCGGGGCGCACTCCCCGTTCAGGAAACCACGTGACCTCTAGTTAAAACGGCAAAATTTAGGACAGGTGGACACTGGAAGTCACGGTTAAACTGATTGGAAGTTCGTGGTTCGATAGCAACCCACCGGTACCACAAAAGTTAATCGGCTGCGGTGCCCCAGGTGTGCCGGCCCGGAGGACAAACGGGGATTAAACCCTTCTCATAATACACTCGGTACCGGTGACCGTAACAATATAATATTATATACATGTAATATGTATGTAATATATATAAAATATCGAAACCGTGGGAGTGTTAACTAGGCACTCCCCCGATCTCATTGGCATAGTCCGACATTATATGGTTCTTGCGGATTAATGCGGTTTACTGTGGAAGACGTAATCCATTGGTGTCTTCACCTAACAGTCAGGAGATGCGTTGATGTGTGTGTGTTATGTGTGTATGTGTATGAATATATATATATACAGGGTGTCCCCTAAAAATTGGACTCATTTCGTTTAGTCTCTAATAACATAGCTAATTCATCGCTCCAAATGATCTCAAATTTTAACCAAAAATGGTTGTAAAAACTAACCTAAGTTGAATGTTAATTTTTTCTTTTTTTTTTTTTCAGGGTAAAAATGACGTTCACTAGAAATGAAAAGGCATTTTGTTGTGTGGAATATGCTTCGACACAGTTCAACAAGAGTGCAGCGTTGCATTTTTGAGAAAATTCATAAAATGCACCAACTGGAAAACAGATTTGGACATGCCACAAAAAATTCAAAAGAGGTGAAGGCTGTCTTGTGCGGCAAAGGGACTGGACGACCACAGAATTACCGGAAGATATCGTCAATCAGGTTCGGGAACATTGTGCGAAGCCCCAGAAAGTCTGGTAAGGTAAGGCAATCTATGGAAACCAGATTCCTCTTTACGACACTTTGGCGGTGTAGTAAGAAACGATTGCGAATGACACCTATAAGCTGCAGCTCGTTCAAGCCTTTAAAAAAAAAAAAAAAAAAAAAAAAAAAAAAAAAAAATCACGGATGACAGGGAAAGGCGCAAGCAATTCTGTGTCGCTATGCAAGAGAAACTTGAAGATGAGGAGTTTCGAAAAAGCGTCTTGTTCCAGTGATTGAGGCTACATTTTCATACGAGTGGCAAAGTCAACAGGGCATAATGTTCGCTTGGGAAAGAAAAAATCACCATGCCACAGTTGGACATAGGGGACTCGCCGGAAATGAATGTGTTCTGCGCAATCTCCAAGAATCGTCTTTATGGGACCTTTTTCTTTTGAGGGGGGAAACATGACGGCGATGTTTATCTGAAAATGCTTCAGAATGGTATTTCTGATGAGCTCATTGCTAATGAGATGAACACTTCATTTTTCAACAGCGATGGGGCTCCACCTCACTGGAAGCTGACTGTGCGGATTATCTCAAATGAGAATCTTACCAGGAAGATGATTGGGGCCAGTATAATGACCCAATGTGCTGTTGAAATGGCCACCACTGTTCACCTGACTTGGACACCTTTTGATTTTTTTTTCTATGGGGCTATGTTTGGAAAGGACTGGTCTATATCCCCCCCTCTTCCTCAAGCCGAGAGAGGAACGTAAGCAGAAATCATGAGCGGCTGGCGGAGAATGTTACGCAAGACATGCTACCAGCGTGTTTGGCGGAGCTGACTTTGGGGGGGGGACGTATGTGGTGTCGTGTTCATCAGGCGTCGCGAATATTGAACATTTGTTGAAGTTTTTGACGGGGAAGGGAAACGGTTATAAAAATCTACATTCCCTCTGATCTCTTGTTCGAATTTGTTTGATAAAATAAATATTATTTGTCAACATGGAAGCCTATTACTTTCGTTTTGCCTGGACATGTAGTTTTACTTGAATATTCACGTTTTCAAATGATGTCATTTTTTTTATGGACACCCTGATATACAGATATATATATATATATATAATATATATATATATTTTTGTGTAACCAGCTAGTTGTATGGTTTGAGCCGGTGGCGGATGCTAACAAAAGACAGGAAGCGGAGCTGGAGGTGGCAGAGATTTAAAGATGCTCGATTCTCGTTGGGAAGTGACGAAGGATGGACAGGATAAGGACATGAGTTAATGAGTTATTTAGAGGGACTGCGCACGGTTAGGACGGTTGGAACAAAGTGAGAGAGGCGGAGATTGAGATGTTTGGACATGTGCACAGAGGGAAGCGGAGGTAAGGTATATCGGGAGAAGGATGCTGAGCGATGGAGCCACCAGGCAGGAGGAGAAGAGGTAGCAAAGGAAGGGTTCATGGGATACGGTGAGGGCGGACCTGCGGTGTGGTGGAGTCTGTCAATGGAAGATGTGGAGGATAGAGCGAAATGGAGGACGGTTGATCCGCTGTGGCGACCCCTTAACGGGAGCAGCCGAAAGAAGAGAGAAGAAAGAAGAAGAAGAAGATTAATTTTGGTGTAAACATAAAATTTGACCATTAAATCTCTGAATACCTATTACTTGTAAGGGGTGCTGGATCTGTCTTTTATTTTGTTTGTAGTCGATGTGGGTTCTACCACGGGGTGGTGTGGCACTTCCAGGTGAGTGTCATCTTTACGGTAACACCCTGTGCGGAGGAGCGGCGTCACGGCGAGGAAAACAACAACTACAACACTGCATTATTGCCCTTGTTCGTCGTTATATTAAAAGAGGAGTGGTGAAACCAACAAATGACAGGAGACAGACAGGATTAATGTTATAAAAAATATTAAATAATAAACCTAGTCTCCCATAAGCACAAAAATATGATGGCCCAATTATCTATCATTAATGACTTTCCTCGAATCCCCAAATTAAACAAGTACGAATTTACAACAGCATACTCTCGACTCGCGACATAAGACAGCATACTCTCGACATAGAAGCTCAGCTTAATCAAAGCAGTTTCATACATTAAACACTCTTGTGGCGACGCTCAATAAATGGGTTGAAATGTCAGGTAGATGAGCCCCGTCTGGGAATGATCCGGTCCAGAGGGTGTGCACAAATGATGAGCTGATACAGGCGTCACATTAAAAGTCCTCAGAATTCGAAATTTAAGTAATAAAAATCAAAACAATCTAAGAAAAACAAAAATGAAAAAATCAAAATCAGAAAGAACATCAATCTATAAAAATCAAAATTAAATAAAAATATAAAAATAAATAAAAATAAAAATAAAAATCAAAAAAATCTCATAAAAAATATATAAAATATTAAAAAATAAAATAAAAATATAAAATTAAAATCAAAAAAATCAATAAATAAATATCATATAAAAAATAAAAATAAATAGATAAAAAAAAGATCAAAACATTAAAAGATAAATCAAAACTCTAAAAAAATCAAATGCATTAATAATAAATACATGTAAATAAATTTGTTCTCAATATTAAAAAATCAAAAATACAACTTATATTTAGCTGAAAATCATTAAAAACAAAAATTAATAAATTAAAAAAATTTATACGGATATCAATATAAATATAAAAAAAAAATATATATAAAATAAAATCGTCTAATAAAAATTAAAATAATAAATCATAAATAATTAAATCAAATAAAAAAAAATAAAAAAATAAAAAATAAAAATAAGATACACACACAAAATATCGAATGAAAAAAATACCAAACTCAGAAAATTCAGTAAAAATCATAATAAAAATCTTCGCAACGATAAAAATAAAATAAAATTAATAAAATAAAGAACCAAATAAATAAAATAAATAAAAAAGTACATCAAAACATATATATTAATTTTATATAATAAAAAATATACAAAAAATGGTATAACTGGAATAATAAATCAGAATCAATTCTTACAAAAACCAAAGAATCACACAAATAAAAAATGAATGAAATGACAATCTTCCATATATCTGCAAAATAACCAAAAAAAAAACACAATAATATAATAATATCAAAAATATCCTCAAAACAATATTTGAGGTAATAAATAATAATAATGAAAAATAAAGATTTACCAAAATCAATCAAAATCACAACATCATCCCATTACTAAAATAGCTCATAAAAAAAAAAAAAAGATAAAAAAAGAAAAAAAAATAATAAAATATTAAAATATTCAAAATATCAATATATCAATCATATAGTCAAAAAAAAGAGATAAATAAATCAAATCGATATAAAATAAAAAAAAAAAAAAAAAATTAAATAAAATCAAATTAAAAAACAAAATATAAAAGAGTAAATATCATCATACAGTAAAAAAAAAAAATGTACATATATTATAAGATAATAGTATCAGAAAAAAATATGATCAAATAAAAAATGTGAAAAAAAATATAAAAAAAAATCAAAAATAGAAAGAAATCAAAAGAAAATTCTTTCTAAATGAGAAAAAAAAAATAATTAAAAAAATCAAAAAAAAATACAAAATCAAATAAAAAAAATATAAATATTATAAATTATAAAATAATATATAAAAAATAAGTCAATAATCAAATAATAAAATTAAAAAGTCAAAAAATTTCAAATTGCGATTACAAACCGCCATTTTCAAGTACCGATTGATACAAGATATGATCAAATAAATTAAAAAAAAAATCATAAATTAATATTAAAAAAAATAAAAAAAAATATATATCTCAATAAAATAAATCAAAAAAAACAAAGAATGACACTAAAATATACTTCAAAAATAAAAAGATAAGTTAGTCATAAATAAATAATTTAAACTCAAAATCAATTAAAACTAATAAATCACCGAATTTCAGAGCAGAACCAGATTCAGCCGCTACAGCTGTACCACAAGAACTGGTTGAAGACGGGAACTCCAGGCTGAAAAAAGGATGATTTGGTTTGAAGCGACAGGAGTTTGAGGAAGGGCGATAAGCTCCGTGAGAGCATGTACGGTCCACCGCGGAATGCCTTCTTAAAATGGCCACCAATGATGTAATCAAGGAGCTGCGAGTATATCACCGCCAGATATAACAAGTGAAGTGCAATTGCCCGACATGCCTGCAGGTCAACTATGTTGAGGAGAGTGATGATGTCAGGTCAGGCCCAGATTAATCTGTAACTTGCTACATGAGGTGATCATCGTAAACCTGACTAACCTGTGCTCCTAGTCGGCTAGTTGTCGGCGAGACTAAACCGTCTCCCCCACCAGCATTTTTTGGTGAGGAGGTGTTTGGAGATGGACACCGCAGGATTAAAAACAAAACATGTCAAAGGGGGAGGAGCTCCTTGTGAGCAACTGGCCATCCATATTCTTAGTGGCCCAATTTTGTGTCTGTGGACGTCCATCTGCCAGTTGGGTTGACTTTCTTATAGGAGGTTAGTAGGACAAGAATTTGCACATGGGACCGAGACACAACAGTAACACCTTCATTCCGCAAACACAACAAATGCAATGAAATCTCTGAACCCACTCCGTAGGGTAGTACTCTCCTGTGCAGCTTCCCTTCGGAGGCAGCTCACCGGCTGCGGGATTGGATGCAAGCCTTCAGGGGCCCCCAATCTTTGATGAAAGGAGGGAAAACCACGGCGGGAACAGTTCCCGTTGGGTCAGGATTTGCCGGTGGAGAGGTGTTTGGTCGGTTTTTCAGAGAAGTTGGTGCTAGATGGTGTCGCCCACCAGACGGCGGGGTGCTCTTGGGTTAACCTCGAGACGAGGTCCTTTCTGTTGGTGCCTGGAAGTACCTCGTATCCCTAACGAAGGGATGATCCACCGTCTCATCATCTGAGCTCAAGCGTTTGACATTGGTGTATTGCAGCCACTCTCTCACGTCGGGACCGGATTGGGCTAGATGCGTCATTGGAGTGGTTACTATCCCTACATATTGTCTGCTGCTCTGATGGTTACCATTCCCAAGGAGAAAATTCTGTAGCTGTTGTCCAATGGAGCTGACTCAAATGATTAATTGACTCAACAGAAGCAATTGGTTAAACACCGCGGCAACGAGCGTATTATGAGACTAAGGATTAACGTTCACTCACTTAGGTGTCATTTTCACTGTGTCTCTGTGCGTTTATCATGCCGATGAGGGAGTTTGTCTCACTGTGAAGAGATGCATTCTACGCCACGCATCGAGTCTGTGGTGTATCAGGTTGCCCAGACGAGATACACTGTTCTAGTCTTGGGATTTCAATGCATGCGGACTGGAACTGAATAGGGAAAGGTTATGAGACGTGTGTTGGTCCCTCATGGGTCTGGAACTGTTTCAACTGAATAAGCACTTAAGTCCTTGACTTTGCAAGAAAGTCATGGACTTTAAGGTGGCTGGTTCATGGTTTCAGCCGCCCACAAGCCATCGCTGGACTTTGTATGTCCAAACGCTGGGCAGATATTGTGTGGCAAAGAGATTGACCATGTCCTCGTTGATGTTCGCTGTTGAGGACGATCCAGAACTGCCGGGGTGCCACAGAGTGCTCAGTTCCTCAATACTCCACCGGCTTGTTGTAACGAACTCTGAAGTTGCGAGCCTTTAAATCCAGGAAGGAATGGTATCCTATCCCGGTCCTAGGTGGGTGTTGGCAAGCTCAAGGATGAGAGGCTAGCTGAGGATGTATTGTGAACGGCTGAGTGGAGATATTGAGGGTCTGGGCTGCTTTGGGAGGTCCTGAAAGAGTTGTGGAGTGCCCTTCAAGACCACAGTCCTTTGAATGTTGCCGGTCGATGTCTTGGAAACTCACCGCAGGGCAAAAGAAAATTTTGTCTCTTCAAGGACACTGGGATACCATTGACCAGGGTCACAGGGCCAAGCCTGAATGGCTGAGCTGTTCAGGGAGTTTGGGAGGCCGTAAAAACGTACGTGCCATAAGGGTGGACAAGGAGGCCTATGTGCGAGGAATCTGTGGAGGGGGGTAGAGCATCTCTGGGGTCTCAAGATGTTTGATTCTCGTTCCTTGCTTTAAGTGGAAGTTTGCGCATTGAACGTTCATTTCCAAGCCTAGTCCCTCTATGCTTGGTTACTTGCAGTGAGAGCAGCAGGGTGGTTCAGTGCTCTTGACAAGGAGTCGAAAGGAAGGCCCGCTGGGGGCTGGTTTACTTTGTTAGGTCTGCTTGTTGTACCGGGCTGATTCCACCAGCTGTCGATGTGGACTTCAGGGTTGTTACAATCCCTGTGCTGAACCCTCCAGTCAACTGTGCGTCACCTTCACTTGTGTAAAACACAGGCTGCGGTGAACTGTGAAATGGCGGTAAAGCGTGCCAGGGATCTGTGGCATCCATGCTGAACTTCTCAAGGCTGGCTGTGTTGGAAATGCTGCAATCTTCATGTCGTTGCATGCAGTTATCTCGCCTCTGCCAGGGGAACACAGCATCCTCCCAACTGACTGGAAGATGGGCCTTGTGTCCCTCTTTCATGGAAAGGGAAGCGAGTGGCTCGCCCAAGACTGCCAAACAACTTACCGAGGCCGGTGGTGATACATCTGCTCTCCTCCGGGGCAGGTCTTTGCTCGGATATTCTTTGATAGGGTTCGCACCATGTCTGCTTGAAGCTACCAGTGTCCAGAGCAGTCAGGCTTTACAACCAAAGAGTCAACGATTGACCGTATCCCTTGCTTTCGGGTCCTCACCAGACCCAGACGAGTAGTTATTCGGCAAGGGGCTGCTTGCCGCCTTTGATCTCTGGTAAAGCGTCTCGATTCAAGTGAATCGGGGATGACATGCAACCTCTGGAGTGGATCTGCGTCTTCGGGGTGCCACCAAAACTGATCGATCTTGATGTTCTGAACTCTACTCTGCGTTACTGAGAGTGCTGTGAGATGTGGTGGTACCATATCTGACTTTTTGAGTTGTTACTGGGTTCGTCAGGGGGTGTACTGGCCCCACCACTTTCAGCACCTTGTATGGACTGGATAATTCTTAGGGAGGATTCGGAGAGATCAAGCTGTGGTTTGCATTCGTGTGGGAATGTCAAGATCTCGGACTTGATTTCGCAGAGATGCGCAGTCATCTTTGCGGAGACTTTAGAGTATCCTTTTGGCGCAACATCGAGGTGCTGAATGAGGAGTCTGAAGCCGCTGGGATTCGGTTTTCCTGGGTCAAAACAAAGATCCAGGCTTTCAATACATCTGGATCTGCTGTCCTGCTGTGCCTGTTTGTGGTGAGGATGTTGAGGTCGTGTGAGAGATTCACTTTCCTTGCAAGTGATATTCATGTCTCTGCTGGCTGTGAGTCAGAGGTTTCAATAGACGTCTGTGGTCGGGCCTGGGGAGTTATGGGATTTCACTGGATAATGGGTGTGGCCGCTGGCTTGTGCTCTGATGCCCAGAGACGAGGACGAATCCGAGTCTTCTGGTCCTTTGGTGCTTTCCAGTCTTACTCTATGGATGTGAGAACTGGACTCTGACCAAGGATCTGAATGGGAGCTTAATTTCCTTGCTACCAGGTCTCTTCGTTGATCCTTGGGCTACGCTAGGATCGGACTTTGCTCAACGAGCAGTTGCTGAGAGAGACTCAAATGAGAGTTACCGCATCGTGCCGGTGAGACATCAGCTGCAGCGAAGACAGGCGTTTTCGACGCGACGCCACCATCTCTCAGCGAGCAGCCGTAGTGGAGGAGCCAGGCTGAGTGCCAGTACCTACGTGGTTGCAGCAGGTGATCGGCATCTCAAGGAGATTGTGAGGGCCTGGACTGACCTCTGGGCGGCTATGGCCATACGGAGGCCCCTGACATACCACGGTTCGGGGGATAAGTGGACGCAGCGCACGCGCTGCTGTGGTTGCAGGTCCCTTATCTGACCTGACCTGAGTGATAGGATATTCGGAAGACAAGGCTAATCTTCTCTGCAGAC
>CM068967.1:74300845-74314563 GCA_035128595.1 Eptatretus atami
TGCTCTCCCCTCTGGGCTGGTGCTCCTGCCTCCAACCTTTCTCTGCTTCACGCTGTGAAAACCTAGACATTTCGGATCATTGGCATCTCCCGCAATGAGGCTGAGTCTTTGGGCCTCTCACTCTCTCACCGCAGGCTGGCTCCGGTTGGCTTTCTGTCTTCTACCGTCTCCTCTCCAGCCTCGCCCCCCTGCTTTCTCTGCGATTTGTCCCCACCACATTTCCACAGGTGCTCAAGGTCCGCCAACAACCCCCTTCTGGTAAACTACCAAATCACGATCACTGCCACCCTTCACTCTTCATTCCTCTTTTTTCCCCTTTGGAATAAACTCCCTCACTCTATTCTTTCCCATTCTTCCCTCCAGGCCTTCAAAACAGCTGTTCACCACCACCTCTTATCATCCCCATCACAATCCTCAATCTTTTCTACCCCCGATAATCCACCCAAGCCCACCCCTTCAAATTCCCTGCTTTCCTTCCTGAAAGTCCCGTAATGTCCATATTGTATTCCCCATGTTCCCCGCCCCATCGTTCTCCCTTCCACAGATCTCCTTATGTCTCTGTTCCCCACTGTTTTGTCCTTCCCACTCCCACCCCTCTTGTCTCATGCCCCCCTTGCTGTGCGTTGTGTCTTAGCATCTCACAACGAGCGCATTGACGAGAGGGTATTACAAAAAAAAAAGGTCAATCTTCCTTGCCACACCACCAGCGTTGGAATACCAAGTCCAGTGATGACCTTGTGGGTGCTGAAACCATGAACCAGCCACCCTAAGTCCGCGACTTCTTGCAAAATCAAGCAACTTAGTGCTATTCTGGTTCACAGTTACAGACCCATGGGGACCAACACATGTCTCATAGCCATCCCAATCGGTGCCAGTCGATGCATTGAAATCCCCCAAGACTAGAAGAGTATCTCGTCTGGGGTACTGGTAGACCACGGATTCAAGAGCGTGGCATAGAAGGCGTCCTTCATGGTGAGATCACTCGCTTCTGTCGGAGCATACACAGAGACCAGGGAAATGACACCCAAGGAGTGACAAATCCTCAGTCTCATAATATGCTCGGTCACTGGTGTTGCCTCAATTATCATGGGAGTCAGTTCATTGGACACAGCTACAGCAACCCCTTGGGTATGGTAACCATCAGAGCAACCAGACCAGTCATACGTGTAACCACCCACCATGATCTCGCCACGATCTGATCTCCGAACCTCAGAGAGTGCTGCAATACCAATGTCCAAACGCTGGAGCTCAGATGATAGCAGAGACAAGTGATCATCTTCTCTTAGGTATGGGACATTCAAGGCACTGTCCCGAAGGGACTGCCTCTGGTTAACTCGAGGAGACCGTCTTCTGGTGGATGACACCTTAGTACCACACCGACACACTACCGCAATCCAACCCGGGAAGGTTACCCCTGTGTTTTTCGTCCTATCATCAAAGAGTGGGGTTCCCAAAGGCTTTGCCCCAATCCTGTATTCCGGTGAGCTGTCCTGCGAAGGGCAGCCGCACAGGAGGTCCTCCCACGGAGTGGGTGTTCAGTTCTCTCTTGCATTTTATTTTTTTATGTGCTTTGCAGAGTGAAGTGTTTCATGGTGGCCAGAGTGCAAATCCTGTCACCAACTTCCGAGAAAAGGTTACCCACTGCAGGAGGACCTCCACAGACACAGTTGGGCACCAAATATGGATGGCCATTGTTCTCACAAGGAGCTCCTCCGCCCTTTGACAGGTTTTCATGTTTTTAATCCTGCTGGGTGTCCATATCCACACACCCTCCTCACCAGGAAACCTGGTGGGGGAGACGGTTTACTTGCTGCCAACCCGACCATGACAGATAGATAGTCCTGCTTTTTTATTTAGATTAAAAAAACCATATGTGTAAACATCCTCAAAAATTATTTTCTGGACAAAAATAATGCTGAAAGTCCGTCCGTTTTTATATACATTTATGGTTGACGACGACTTTCCTGAAAAATTGTAAGCTTCACTTTCAACACACTGATTTCTCTGCATGTGGTTTGCTGTATTTTTTTCACACCACTCAAATCAACGGCCAAACCCGAACAATCAAACATTTTCGGGGTAAAAATCGCCTTCCTCTCGTATTTCTGAAATTGTAACTTATCGATACTTTTTCCATTTGATATCAAGTATATTTTGAAGATTTTTGTTTTTATTAAGGTGTGAATGCAAAAACTGTGGCTCTATTATCGAGGTAAACAAAAATAGTAGTTACGGTTATTTATAAACAAATCAACAACCTATTAAATAACTCACGGTCCAGATGTAGTGACTTCACTGAAAAGTTCATCTTTTTAAAAGATCGACAGACCAATATAATCATTCTTGATGGATGGACTTCTATATAATTTCCCTCAACAGAGAAGTTAACCATAGTAGTTACTACCCTTCCCATACTGAAGTGAACATGCCACCAATCAATAATAGTGGAAAAAAGGAGAACCCAGAGCGTGCTGTTGACATCACATCCACGTGTTGATCGATCACTGCTATGTTTTTACATTTACATAAGCACAAATAAATTCACTAATCATTATTATTATTTTTTTTTTTTTGCCACTTTACATACACTTTTAGCACAGGACTCGGACTCGGGACAGCTGAACTTGGACTCGGACTGCAAAACTCGGACAGCTTGGACTGGGACCACAACACTGATTGCTGGAAAGTGATGTTGATTTAGTGCGGGCATGTTAGGCCAAATGACCTCTTCTAATATTTAAGTTCCTTGTAACTGAACTACCCAGCTGAAACATTTATATTTGTTTGAACCTGGCAGAATGTTGTGGCGACGGATGCTGCGGTAATGAGCGCTGCGGCGATGAGGGCTGTGGCAATGAGTGCTTCAGCGACGAGCGCTGCGGCGACGAGCGCTGTGGTGATGAGCCCGGTGGCGATGGACACTGTGAATGCAATACTGATGGAATGGTTCTCAACATCAGCAGTTTGGATCTCAACAATACAACAATTACGTAGCTTATGTAAGTACAATATTTTAAATTGGTGTGCTAACAGTTGCTGCTCTTAATTCTCATCTTTCCTTCAATTTACCTGTTATTGTTAACGTGCTAATTTTGGTTCTTTTAAATGGTGGTTAAACAACCGGGAGATGTGCGGTGGTTAATTCACTAATCCAGTCTGCATGCCAAGGTTGTGCCACTTGTTCAATTTGATAATAATTTGGTCATGCTGGTGGTTGAATCTGAGATTGAAAATGAAAATGAATTTAAAATAATAGATTAAATAAATAATTGAGAATGAAGAGAGGCGAGGATGATACGCAATGGAATAATCACTTGTTCTCTTCGCTTAACTTAACCGACACCAGAATCATACGTGGAACAAAAGACAAAAGAAGAGACAGATGGGGAGGTAAAGGTGGGTAACTTCCTTTTGAGGACCAAGGGTGCTGGCTTGAGGGTGTGCCGGCTGGTTGCAAGGAGTCTTACTGACTCGTGCTGATTTGAGCCCCCTGCGCCGCAACCTCCCATCCTGGCCATTCTCCTTCCACTCCCTGAGAGTGCATACAGTGAAGTGTTCTTCTTTGTGACTCCTCCTGTTGCCGTGAACTGAACTATACTCTCTCATGGGCTGTATGGTCTTCACTTCTGCGACTCCTTAAATAGTCACGGGCCTGAGGTCAGACATGCCACTGATGGGCGTAACACGTGCAACCTAGCTTTATTTTTCTTTTGTTACAATGTCTAGGCTTGTGGAGGAACAAGAATGTAGAACGGATAAGGATGTAACAGAACAAAAGGAACAGTAGAAAGAGGAGGGAGAAACACCAACAGCAGGACAAAATAAATGGAGACTTAGAAATAATGGATGTAGGGAAGAATGAGTGCTAAGGGAGGATAATATGGATACAGCTGCAAACTGTTAGGAAGGAAAAACTGGAAACTTGGAAAGAGGAGGGCTTGTGGAGGGTTAACGAGGGTAGAAAATATCATGGTTTTGAATGGGGGATGAATTGAGATGGTGGTGAACAGCTGTCTTGAAGCCATGGAGGGAAGAATGATATTAAAGAAACTGTGGAAGTTGGGGGGGGGGGGAAGAACAACGAATGAGTGGAGGTGAGCAGTGATTCTGTACTTTGGGAGTTTCACCAGAAAGGGGTTGTTGGTGGAATGTGTGCACCTAGCAGAGATCTTGGGAGGGTGGTGGGGGGAAGGAATCAGAGGAGCCAAGACCAGAAAGGAGGCAGTCGAAGACAGAGACCATCGACCAGTCAGTCGGCGCCAGTGAGTTGGTGACAGCCTCAGCGCCTTACAGCTTCTCACAGTGCCTCTCAGCGCCTTACAGCTTCTCACAGTGCCTCACAACGCCTCAGCGCCTCACAGTGCCTCACAGTTCCTCACAGTTCCTCACAACTCAACTCCTCACAGCCCCTCAGCACTACAGTGTCTCACAGCTCCTAACAGCTGTCTGTCGGTTGTGGCTCCTGGCGGTGGGTGACACTCGGACCGTTGATGCTTGTTCTGCTCGAGACCTGTTATTGGCGTCCCTGGTTCCTGGGAGTGACGACGTGACGTTGATTGGTGTTCAAGCCTGTTCGCGAGTGGGTGCACGGCAAGGCTGGGCGCTGCAATGGACAAGGCACGCTCATACATTTCAGGACGTTTTTATTTGATGGGCGACGACTTTTATTTGGTGAGCGAGACTGAATTTCTCTTCCCCCCTGAATGATCTGCTGGATACCCTTGTCTCCTGTTTAATTGTTAAGTAAGGCATCGAGATAAGCCTCTGCTCTTTGTCCCTTTTTTTCTCAGTCCCTGATTGATTATTTATTTGCTTGCGATTATTTTGATTGATTTTTTTTATTTATTCATTTTCTTATTAATAAATTGCTTTGTTGACGTTCCAACCTGTCCGTGCTTGTCCTTTTCTTCCATTGATCCAGCATTGTCCGAACCTAGATAGACTGGGGGGTAAGTAATTACCAAACTAATTGACCTGTAAGAGTCGGCACGCACTAGCGGTTAAACGCTCGGCCACCCTAATAAAGATCTAATCAAGATAAGATTGGTGCATCGCCGAGGGCGCACTCCCCGTTCAGGAAACCACGTGACCTCTAGTTAAACGGCAAAATTAGACAGTGGACACTGGAAGTCACGGTTAACTGATTGGCGTTCGTGGTTCGATAGCAACCCACCGTACCACAAAGTTAATCGGCTGCGGTGGCCCCAGGTCCGGCTCTTCCGAGGACAAACGGGGATTAAACCCTCTCATAATACACTCGGTACCCGTGACCGTAACAATATATATATATATATATACATGTAATATGTATGTATATATATAAATATATCGAAACACGTGGAGTGTAACTAGCACTCCCCCGATCTCCATTGGGCATAGTCCGACATTATATGTTCTTTGCGGATTATGCGGTTTTACTGTGAGACGTAATCCATGGTGATGCTCACCATAACAGTCAGGAGATGCGTCTGATGTGTGTGTGTATGTGTGTATGTGTATGTATATATAATATATACAGGGTGTCCCTAAAAAATGACATCATTTCGTAGTCAAATAACATAGCTAATTCTCGCTCAAATGATCTCAAATTTTAACAAAATGTGTAAAAACTAACTAAGTTGAATGTTTAATTTTTTCTTTTTTTTTTCAGGGTAAAAAATGACGTTCACTAGAAATGAAAAGGCATTTTTGTGTTGGAATATGCTCGAACACAGTCAAACAAGAGTGCAGCGTGCATTTTTGAGAAAATTCAATAAAAATGCACCAACTGGAAAACAGATTGGACATGCCACAAAAATTCAAAGAGGAAGGCTGTCTGTGCGGGCAAAGGGATCTGGACGACCACCAGTACCGGAAGATATCGTCAATCAGGTTCGGGAAACATTTGTGCGAAGCCCCAGAAAGTCTGTAAGAAGAGCATCTATGGAAACCCAGATTCCGTACGACACTTTGGCGTGTAGTAAGGAAACGATTGCGAATGACACCCTATAAGCTGCCAGCTCGTTCAAGCCTTAAACACGGATGACAGGGAAAGGCGCAAGCAATTCTGTGTCGCTATGCAAGAAAACTTGAAGATGAGGAGTTCGAAAAGCGTCTTGTTTTCAGTGATGAGGCTACATTTCATACGAGTGGCAAAGTCAACAAGCATAATGTTCGCATTTGGGGGAAAGAAAATCCCCATGCCACAGTTGAGCACATGAGGGACTCGCCGAAAGTGAATGTGTTCTGCGCAATCTCCAAGAATCGTCTTTATGGACCGTTTTTCTTTGAGGGAAACGTGACCGGGCGATGTTTATCTGAAATGCTTCAGAACTGGTTATTTGATGAGCTCATTGCTAATGAGCATGAACACTTCATTTTTCAACAGGATGGGGCTCCACCTCACTGGAAGCTGACTGTGCGGACTTATCTCAATGAGAATCTACCAGGAAGATGGATTGGGCGTGCCAGTGATAATGACAATGTGCTGTTGAAATGGCCACCACGTTCACCTGACTTGACACCTTGTGATTTTTTTCTATGGGGCTATGTGAAAGGACTGGTCTATATCCCCCCCTCTTCCTACAAGCCGAGAGGAACTTAAGCAGAGAATCACTGAGGCGCTGGAGAAATGTTACGCAAGACATGCTACAGCGTGTTTGGCAGGAGCTGGACTTGACGTGTGTCGTGTCACAGGGTGCGAATATTGAACATTGTTGAAGTTTTGAGAAAACGGTTATAAAATCTACATCCCTCTGAATCTCTTGTTCGAATTTTGATAAATAAATATTTTATTGTTCAACATGAAGCCTATTTACTTTCGTTTGCCTGGGACATGTAGTTACTTAGATATTCACGTTTCAAATGATGTCATTTTTTATGGACACCCTGTATATACAGATATATATATATAATATAAATATATAATATATATATTTTGTGTAAACCAGCTATGTTGTATGGTTTGGAGGCGGTGGCGCTAACAAAAAGACAGGAAGCGGAGCTGGAGGTGGCAGAGTTAAAGATGCTGCGATTCTCGTTGGGAGTGACGAGGATGGACAGGATAAGGAATGAGTATATTAGAGGGACTGCGCAGGTAGGACGGTTTGGAGACAAAGTGAGAGAGGCGAGATTGAGATGGTTTGGACATGTGCACAGGAGGGAAGCGGAGTATATCGGGAGAAGGATGCTGAGGATGGAGCACCAGGCAGGAGGAGAAGAGGAAGGCCAAAGAAGAGGTTCATGGATACGGTGAGGGCGGACCTGCGGGTGGTTGGAGTGTCAATGGAAGATGTGGAGGATAGAGCGAAATGGAGACGGTTGATCCGCTGTGGCGACCCCTAACGGGAGCAGCCGAAAGAAGAAGAAGAAGAAGAAGAAGAAGCAGAATTTTGTGTAAACATAAATATTTGACATAAATCAATACCTATACTTTAAGGGGTTTGGACCTGTCTTTTATTGTGAGTCATGTGTCTACCACGGGGCACTCCAGTGAGTGCATCGGTAACCTGGAGGGCGTCACGGCAGAAAATAAATCAACACTGATATGCCCTTCGTGTTATTTAAAGGGTGAAACCAACAAATGACAGGAGACAGAAGGATAATGTTATAAAAAATATTAAATAAACCCTAATGTCTCCCATAAGCACAAAAATATGATGGCAATTATCTATCAATTAATGACTTTCCTCAGAATCCCCAAATTAAACAAGTACGAATGTTACATACAGCATACTCTCGACTCTCGACATAAGACAGCATACTCTCGACATAGAAGCTCAGCTTAATCAAGCAGTTCATACATTAAACCTCAGCGGGTCATAAATGGGTGAAATGTCGGTGATGAGCCCCGTTGGAATGATCCAGGTCCAGAGGGTGTGCACAAATGATGAAGCTGATACAGGCGGTCACGTTCAAAGTCCTCAGAATTCGAATCACCGAATCAGAGAGAACCAGATTCAGCCGCTACAGCTGTACCACAGATGATGAAGACGGGAACTCCGGCTGAAAAAGGATGATTTGGTTGAAGGACAGGAGTTTGAGGGGCGATAAGCTCCGAGAGCATGTACCGGTCCACACGCCGAATGCCTTCTTAAAATGGCACCAATGAGGTAATACAAGGAGCTGCGAGTATATCACCGCCGAGATAACAAGTGAAGTGCAATGCCCGACATGCAGGTCCAACTAATAGTTGAGGGAGAGTGATGAATGTCAGGTCAGGCCAGATTAGATCTGTAACTTGCTACAGGTATCATGTAAACCTGTACTAACCTGTTCCATGTTCGGGTTGTCGGCGACTAAACCGTCTCCCCACCAGATTTTTTGGTGAGGAGGGTGTTTGGATATGGACACCCAGCAGGATAAAAAAACAAACATGTCAAAGGGCGGAGGAGCTCCTTGTGAGCCAACGGCCATCCATATCTAGTGCCAATTGTGTCTGTGGACGTCCTCCTGCAGTTGGGTTACTTCTTATTAGGAGGTTGGTGGCAGGATTTGCACTCCGGCCACCGTAAAACCCTTCATTCCGCAAACACACAATGCAAAGAAATCTGAAAACCCACTCCGTGGGAGTACCTCCTGTGCAGCTTCCCTTCGGAGGGAGCTCACGCGATGACGGGATTGGGGCAAAGCCTTCAGGGCCCCCAATCTTTGATGAAAGGAGGGAAACCACGGGGTAACATTCCCGGTCAGATTGCGGGAGAGTGTGGAGTGGTGCTGAGGTGTCGTCCACCAGACGGCGGTCTCCTTGGGTTAACCTGAAGCGTCCCTTCGGTTGGGTGCCTGGAATGTCCTATCCCTAAGAGAGGATGATCACCTGTCTCTATCATCTGAGCTCAAGCGTTTGGACATTGGTATTGCAGCACTCTCTGACGTTCGGGGACCGGATTGCGGCGAGATCATGGTGGGTGGTTACACCTACTATTGTCTGCTCGCTCTGATGGTTACCATTCCCAAGGAGTTCCTGTGGCTGTGTCCAATAAGCTGACTCAAATGATAATTGAGGTAACACCGGTCACGAGCGTATTATGAGACTAAGGATTCGTCACTCCTTAGGTGTCATTTCCCTGGTCTCTGTTTATGATCCGACTGAGGAGTGATCTCACGTGAAGGATGCATTCTACGCCACGCTCGAGTCTGTGGTTGATAGTGCCCCAGACGAGATACACTTCTAGTTGGGGATTTCAATGCATCGACTGGAACTGATAGGGAAGGTTATGAGACGTGTGTTGGTCCTCATGGGTCTGGAACTGTGAACCTGAATAGCACTAAGTTCCTTGACTTTGCAAGAAGTCATGGACTTAAGGTGGCTGGTTCATGGTTCAGCCCCACAAGCCATCGCTGGACTTTGTATTCCAACGCTGGCGGTGTGGCAAAGGAGATTGACCATGTCCTCGTTGATGGTCGCTGGAGGACGATCCAGAACTGCGGTCCACCGGAGTGCTCAGTTCCTCAATCTGACACCGGCTTGTTGTAACAACTCTGAAGTTGCACCTTAAATCCAGGAGAATGGTACCATCGCCAGCTGATGTTGGCAAGCTCAAGGATGAGAGGGTAGCTGAGGAGTTTGTGAACAGGCTGAGTGGAGATTTGAGGAGTTTGGGTGCTTTGGGAGGTCCTGAAGAGTTGTGGAGTGCCTTCAAGACCACAGTCCTTGATGTTGCCGGTCGATGTCTTGGAACTCACCGCAGGCAAAGAAGAATTTTGTCTCTCAAGGGACACTGGATACCATTGACCAGAGTCGCAAGGCCACTGCCTAGGCAGAGCTGAGCTGTTCGGGACTGAGGCATAAACTGTACGTGGACAAGGAGGCCTATGTGCGAGGAATCTGTGAGGGGGTAGAGCATCACCTGTGGTCGTGATTCTCGTCCTGTTTAAGGGAATTTGCGCATTGCGTTCATCCAAGCCCATCCCTCGGTGTACTGCAGTGAGAGCAGAGGGTGGTAGGCTCTTGACAGAGGAGTCCGAAGTGAAGGCCCGCTGGGCTGGTTACTTTGAGCGGTTGTACCAGGCTGATCCACCAGCTGTCGAGTTGGACGTCAGGGGTGTTACAATCCTGTTGCTGACCCTCCAGTCAACTGTGGTCCACCTTCACTTGTGGAAACACAGGCTGCGGTGAACCGGTTGAAATGGGGTAAAGCTCCAGGGATCTGTGGCATCCATGCTGAACTTCTCAAGGCTGGTGGAAATGCTGCACTCATGTCGTTGCATGCAGTTCTGTGCTCTGCCAGGAACACAGGCATCATCCCAACTGACTGGAAGAGGGGCCTTGTCCCTCTCTGGAAAGGGAAGGGTGATCGCCAAGACTGCAACATACCGAGGGGTGACACTGCTCTCAGTGCCGGGCAAGGTCTTTGCTCGGATAATTCTTGATAGGGTTCGCCACCATCTGCTTGAGCACCAGTGTCCAGAGCAGTCAGGCTTTACACCAAAGAGGTCAACGATTGACCGTATCCTTGCTTTTCGGGTCCTCACCGAACCCAGACGAGAGTTTCGGCAGGGGCTGCTTGCAGCCTATGTTGATCTCTGTAAAGCGTTCGATTCAGTGAATTGGGATGCCCTCTGGAGGATTCTTGGTCTTCGTGGGGTGCCACCAAAACTGATCGATCTGATGTCTGAACTCTACTCTGGTACTGAGAGTGCTGTGAGATGTGGTGGTACCATATCTGACTTATTTTGAGTTGTTACTGGAGTTCGTCAGGGGTGTGTACTGGCCCCACACTTTTCAGCACTTGTATGGACTGATTCTAGGGAGGATGTCGGAGAGATCAAGCTGTGGTGCATCGTTTGGGAATGTCAAGATCTCGGACCTTGATTTCGCAGATGATGCAGTCATCTTTGGGAGACTTTAGATATCCTTTTTGGGCCATCGAGGTGCTGAATGAGGAGTCTGAGCCGCTGGGATTACGGTTTTCCTGGGTCAAAACAAGATCCAGGCTTTCAATGACATCTTGGATGCTGCTGTCCTGTCTGTGCCTGTTTGTGGTGAGGATGTTGAGGTCGTGGAGAGATTCACTTTCCTTGGCAGTGATATTCATGTCTCTGCTGGCTGTGAGTCAGAGGTCAATAGACGTCGGGTCGGGCCTGGGGAGTCATGGATTCACTGGATAATGGGGTGTGCGCTGCTGGTGCCTGTGCGAGAGGACGAAAGTCCGAGTCTTCTGGTCCTTGTGCTTCCAGTCTTGCCTATGGATGTGAGACTTGGACTCTGACCAAGGATCTGAGATGGAGACTTAATTCCTTTGCTACCAGGTCTCTTCGTTGAATCCTTGGCTATCGCTGGTCGGACTTTGTGTCCAACGAGCAGTTGCTGAGAGAGACTCAAATGAGATTTGTTACCTGCATCGTCCGAGACATCAGCTGCAGTGTAAGGACATGTGGCTCGTTTTCCTGACGCTGATCCTGCTCATTAGATTCTCTCAGCGAGGGAGTCTCGTGAGTGGAGGAGGCCAATGGGCGACCACGTACCTCGTGGTTGCAGCAGGTTGATCGCATCTCAAGGAGATTGGGATGGCCAGGCATCTGCCTGGGGGATGGCCAGACGGAGGCCCCTGGAGTACCGGCGGAAAGTGGACGCAGCGACGCGCTGCTGTGGTGCATGCTCCCATACCTGACCTGACCTGAGTGATAGATATTCGAAGACAAGTGGAATAAAATCTTTCTGTAGACATCACAAAGTGTACTATTTAATTGATTATCAATAAAAAAAATGAATCCTCCTCTGCAGACCAGTGCACCATCATGGTGCCACTATGGGTTAATGTTGAGCCACAGTGGCAAAGGAATCGATGTCATTAAACCTTCATTGGTTTTAGCATATGGAAGACCCCTGATCTCTGTTTCTGTGAATGTTGGATTTAAATGACATGTACCACTGGACACAAAACATAACTGTTAAAGAGAGCTCCCCACAGGAACACGGCTTTACGCCTTCTTGCTCTGCTTTGTGCTTGTCCCTCTCTGGCTTCTGTTCCAAACTGTTGTTCTTTTACACTCCTCGTGGTGGTGGTGTTGTTTATTGTGACTCCATTGATCTGGATTCGGGAAACTTAACAGCAAATGTAACCTTATCCCAGAACAATTAAATGAATTGTACATATTTGAATGGGTGGCCATTTTCCCCCCTGCCATCCCTACATTTGGAGGACCACCATACCCCATGAGATACTGGTCGGTAACAACCTGAACATCAGATCACTTGCTGATCTCTTATCGGGAAATGTACCATCTCCATAAATATAAGCGTGAACTGTGTGCCAGTATACTGACCAAATTCAAAGCTCCTACCCTAATCTACAGGGGGCACTGCATCAGCAGTGTAGCTGCAATTACAGAACTAAAAGAAACTATCAGCTGGGTGCTGTGGAAGAAAGAAAATGAATTAATTTTCTGATTGTCTGTGGAGGAAGAGTGAATTGTGATGTCCATACGTTAGCTTAATCAACCTCTATTCCTTTACTATTTTTGACTAAGGTCTTCACTTCACACCACTCTCTGGCATCATCATCATCATCATTAATCAACTTTTTGGGGTTTAAATTTTTTTTTTTAAATGGAATATCACTTAAGTGGCTCTCTACCATTATTGCAACCTTAAAACTGTTCCTACAAGGATTCTCATGTAAGTGAAGGTTGCATGTTGCAACCCAAGTTATTCACCCAAGTTGCATGGTGCACTTCACCTGAGACTAAACAAGTTGTATAACTTCGGATGATTATTTACTTCTTCTATTTTCTTTATTTTCTACAGACGGATGCAATGTTTTTCTCGATATTAATTCGGTCAGTCCACATTTGAAACTTTGTGACGATCGGACGGCAGAAGTGACAACCAAAAGGCAGACCTACCCAGAGCATCCGGACAGGTGAGTACAAATTAGATTTGCCTACATCTGACATGATGGTGAAGAGGTAGTGAACTTACCTCTGAGTTTTCTAGTCTGTCTTGTATTCTCAGCGTGACTATAAACTTCCCAATTGTTGTTTTGCTGGTAGGGCGTTGTATCAAAAAAGGTGTGTTGTCTGTGCTAAATATCCCACAGTCTCTTTGATGAATGGGCAAGGTGCCAGCACCCTGAACAAATTCCAAATTCCTGCCTAGACTATTGAGTATCAAGTTGTCTGGTCATGATGGATGTTCCTTGACACCTCATTACACTGCCTGCTATCTCAGAGGGGTTACTCTGTGGGCAACAGCTCATTTATGTATGTATGTGTATATGTATATATCAATCGGATGCACGTTCTGACTGTTATGGTGAGCATCGCCGCGGATTATGTCTCACATGGTAAAACCGCATAATCCATAGAGCAACCATCCGTCTGCCACCCAGACGATTGTTCCTGCCAATGCAAACCATTCAACCAAAAGGCACGTGATGTGATCGGCGGGAAAATTGAAACGTGCTCGTGTGCATGAAACTGAGATTAGCCCGTGCATTGCGACTGCTAGCATTAGCTGATGGTCGTGAAAGATCCAACGGTATCTTTCGACAGAGTTGATGAGTTATCGCCAACACCCGGTCAAATCATAAAATCCTACCCAAGTGGCATGGCGTACTGCATTGTAGGAATAGTCACGCCTTACTAATGATGCAACCAGTATAGTAGGCTGATGGACGGGCTTTGACTAATTAATGTGGCGGAGTTATTTGTAAGCCTTACATACAAACCAGAATCGCAATGAAATAGATGAGGTTTCTGTACATTGATAATATTGTTGCGGACCCGGGGTCGGGGAG
>CM068967.1:74318820-74342632 GCA_035128595.1 Eptatretus atami
CCTTATCCTCCACCTTTCCCGGTCACCAAATACCGCCTATCAGCCCCTTGTGATCAATCAATAAAACCGCATTTGACTCTCCTCATGTGTTTACATTAAATTAATTCGCCTCCGCAAACCTGAGCCGCGTTCAGGAACTCTCTCCGCAGGTGTCAGTGATTACCTAACTAGGTCTATCCTTTTACAGGTGCCAGACGTGTTGCGCAGCACGTACCAATTAGCTGAGACCCTTGTAAACGCTGTACACAAGCGCGCTCCTCCTGTCCCAGCTTCAGCGTCCGTGAGTTCCCGTCTGGGGTGCCAATTGTGAAGACTCCGTTTCGGCGCCGGCATGAAGAGAGTCAGTCGAAGAGGATTCACCAAAATGCAGCTTTTTGAAGGACACACGCCAGCGGAGGTGATGTTAGCAGCTCAACCAGCATTTTTGGAGAGCTCCCAAAACCAACTGAGTTTTACATTCAAAAACTCTCCCTTGTATACAATCTATCTCTAATTCCAATCTATCTCTGTTATACTATAACCTAGTTGGTGTGACAAGAGCTCTTATTTTTGGGCCAGCAATAGTCTCCCTCCTGTCCAGGCTTCTTATCACTGTGGGATGGTTGCAGGAACAACAGAAACCCTTTTAAGTTCACAGAAATGGTAAGAGTAAGGACAGGTCTGGCTTTGATATCACAGTAAGAGCACAGCCCTATTCACAGTAAAAGCCTCCATTAGTTTCTCAAAAGTGGAATGTGGGTTGACAGTAGCGTGCAGCCCTGTGCCTATGATGGACTACCTGACAGAAATAAAGGCCATGACAATCAGAAAATGCAGTTCAACTAAACAAGGGCCCAAGAGTGGAATGCTTGGAAAACCCAGATAACGTTTCCTCGGTTTATCATGTAAAATGACAGCCAGTGCTTTTAGAGGGCATCTTGGTGGATTGACTTACTAGGAACAGTGCCACTACAACTATGAGAGTTTCTTTGTAAAAGGCTTTACAGAGTATATAAGAATGGGTTGAATCCCTACATCTAACTATATATATGTATAATTATGGATCGGATGTGACCATAAAATAGCATCTCCTAACTAATTACGGGGACACACCCTCGGTACACCTTGTTCAAACCAGATCACCTTCCCGGATCAGATGCAGCCGAGCGTAACTGCCAAGGATGTACCGCCTATGTAAACACATTGTTGGGGAATACTGTCCCGGCTAAGCTAGGATACGGACCATGCTGGGCCAATAAAGGAAAAGACGAAAACAAGCTGGGAACATTTATACACAAAGCTTTTATTTATAATTAGCGAGGAATGGTATGTGGTACAGTAGATGGGGTTTATTATTATCTAGTACAGCAGGAATCATGGGTGCAACAAAGGCAAGCAATTTACAAAAGCAGACACAGAGTAGACTTACTGTATATCTTCTACGATCTTAATTTAAGCTATGACAGGCGCATCACACCACACACACACACACGATGAGATTAGTTAGCCAGAAGGAAGGAGAGCAGGTGAGAACTAACGGCCTCTCAATACCTGGCGCAGTCGGCCGACCGCACAACCCAGTACGCTTTGGGGGACACTCCGCTTGAGCGATCCCACCTTAAGAGTCGGCGCATTATCTCTTGCTTGATCACTTTGCCGGGGCTCGTGGAAATGTGTGCTCCGCAATGGTCCAGGAGAACGTCTGTCGCACACTAACCCTGAGTGCAGATGCAGCAATAGGCAGACAATGAGTTGCAGAGCAGAGAGGCGAAGAAGTGGGTGCGGCAACAGGCGGAGACAGGGCGATGTAGGCAGGCGAGAGGGAGGAGAGAGCGAGAGGACAGCTTCGCGATCCGCCTTTTATTAGCCCTGGGTGAAAGGGGGGGGCGACGACCCGAAGCGATGCGCCCTCATCCGAATCATGCCCTTCCATTGGATCCCAGCCCCGCCCTGCCAGGCTAACGGGGCCGGAAGCGGCCTCATTCACACATCTGGCGCGACACGGCCCGGAGCCCTGTACCGAACTCCCGGGCCGTGTTCTGGCGACTGGACGCGGGTCGTGTCGGTCCCGTTTGCGGCACCCCCGGCGAGCTGCGGTTGGTGCTGTTAATGTGCTGGGCCCGTCCCCACGCCACGTGGCCCGAGTGGCCTGGGCCACGCAGCACGCTCGTTTGGTGGCAAATTGCATCGATGCGGAGGTGCGTGGAGGTTCGGGGTGATTTTTCCTGTGTGCGTGAGATGTTGGTGGTCGAGGTGGCGCTTCTGGTGAGCGGAGGTGGAGCAAGGTGAGACGTCGTCGTAAATCGGCGTGCAGATTCGAATGAAAGGGCACACCATGCGCGTCCTGTATAGTGTCAGTGGAGGGTTTCTCAGAAGGTGGCTGCCTGGGTGTGGTGCCTGCTTCAATTTGCATAATGTATAAAAGGAAAGGGTTGGAATGAAAATCAGGATTGAATGGCAGATAGAGATGTAATTAGACCTAGCGATAAGACCCACGCAATGCACTTCGTCCCGTTAACCCATTAGACATGAGGGGAAGGTCTGACTGCACGAAGACTAACGAGATAACTGCCTGGAGATCACTATGTTGGGTGCCATTGCCTTAGACTTAGAGGCATGCGGTTTTGCAGAACCGCAACAATATCTTGGTTGCATTGGTATGATGAGCTAAACTGTATTTTCCTGTCCCTAAATTTCTCAACACCGATTGGTTACAAATCAATTTTTTTTTCCAAAGTTGCACTTCGTTCATTTGTATGCAGCACAAGGCTACGTGCGGGGTAGCATCATTGGCCTAGGGCGTGGATGCGCCACTGATGCAATGCCCACTGCTGGTTAGGGCAGGAATTTGTAATTTGTTCAGGGTGCCGGCGATAGCTCGCGTACTCTTCGCGAAGGACACCATGGAATCTTTAACGTCCATCCGGGGAACAACACACACATTGACGAATCTCCCTGCCTGTGAAACAGCAGGATGACAGTTTATAGCTGGGTCGGGATTCAAACCCAGGCTAGACAGTTTAGAGGTGAGTGTGTATACCTCTAGGGTTGAGGCCATCCTGTCAGTGCCAAAGTTGCAGTAAAAGATTGTTAAACTTTCTGACAAAAACCATTGCTAACTCTAATGCTGGAGACTTCATAGCATATTTGGTATTATTCACTGCTTGGTGTAACCTCTTGTGTTTTTTTTTTCATTGTAACAGGTTCAAAGACTGTTCTCAAGTTCTGGCCTTTGACGGTTTTTCCCAAGGTATCAAGTATTGGGAAGTGGACATCGGCGAGACATGGTGTCGAGTCGGGGTGACGTACAGGTCGATCAAGCGAACGGGGCAGGACGCCGACAGTATCTTGGGGAGAAACCCCGTGTCTTGGTGCCTTATACTGAGGAGGAATCAGTGTGCTGCGTGGCACAACGGGATTCAAACACTATTGGAGATAGCTTGTGCTCCAGAACGACTTGGATTTCTCTTAAATTATGAAAAAGGTGACTTGCTTGTTCTCAATGTCATGGAAAACATGACCAATTCTGCACAGATTTCAGTGTAATTTCACACAACCACTTTATCCTGCTGTCAGAGTTTGGGCAATCGGTGATTCGGTGACGTTCCCCATGTTGCGTTGACTTCCAAACGTTAGAGCTAAAAAAAAAAGTACATTTTTGGGGGGAAATAGACATCTTTCTTGAAGCATTTGATTTCCCTCCACTTCTCGTACATCGTCGTGTGGTTGCGTCTTTGGCTCCGACCACATGATCTCAGCCAAGAATACCTCGAGCGGTTTGGGCAAGCTTTTACCATGTGGATAGTTTCCACATAGCTTCCTTGTTCATTTTCAATGACCCCATTTGGAGGAAACCGACCATGTCCCCACTAATGATTTAAACATGCAAAAAAAAAAAATTTAAAAAAATGAACATGAGAGGGAATAAACACGGTATACTTAATACATAGACAACATGAAGAACCAATCAATAACCCCTCCCAGCACAAAACTGACGGAAAGCCCTTACAGGACACACAACGTACATCAGCGCTAAACAGAAAACTTACACTGGGTGGGGTTAGCCTTAGGGTTCCGGGTCTTCATAATCTCTGCCGACATTCCCAAGATAAGTTTTCCCGGTCGTTTTCTTTTGTCGCATTTTTACTGTTATTTTGTTGTTTACCGTGTTTACCGTGTGTTTCTTTTTAGGTTTTGTTTGAAAACTTGTGACAATTTGTCAGTATTCGTCGGACTTTTCATATCAGGTTCCTTGGAGGCCGAGTCATTTCCTCGTTTGTGTGCACGACCGGTGCACGACCGTTTTCATTTGTCCTTTCTCTCCATTACCTTCAGCTTTTCATTTTCACCACAATCTGTTTACCACTCTTTCAATTCCTCCCAATTATACCCTCTGTTTCATGTCTTAAAATATGAAGAAAAAAATGTCCCCTTCTCCTCTTACTCCTCTGCCATCTTCACCATACCACTACCCAGTCTCATCATTCCCCTCTCCCTCCTACCCCACCCTTTCCCTCGTCCTCCATGGCCTTGCCTTCTCTCATTGTCTCCCCTCACTCTCAAATCAGCTGCCCCTTCCCTGCTCAAAGCAAATTTCACTCTCTTCCCCCTCACCTTTCTCCACAACTCCCTCCACACCTTTCTCCCTCAAATCTCCCCCCTCACATCCACAAAGCTGCCTCCTTCCCCTGCCCTCTCTCTTCCAACTCATTCCTCCACCTCCTCCAATCTTCTACTTTACTCTGCCCCTCCATTATTACTCCCCACTCTGCCTCATCTAATCACCACTTAGAATTTTGTCCTTCTTCCCTTCATGCTGCCCTCTCCCAAAGCTCTTCTGTATTCTCCTACACACTGCCAACAGCTCTTCCTATCTCCCCCTCTCCTCCCTTGTCTTACCCTCCCCTCCATCTTCCTTTAAAATGTGGAGCTCAAACATCTGGAGGCTTTGCTCTAACCTGACAGATCTCTCCATACAGATTGCCACTGACATAATCTGCTTCACAGAAACTTTCCTCCTTCAAGCTGCCCCTGACTCCTTAGTAACTCTCCCCGGTTACTCCCTCCTCTGGTTTGATCGACCTGAGCCGCATCCTGGTGGTGGAGTTGCTCTCTTTATCAAAGACTCTATTCCTCACTGTCCATGCACTGCCCTCACTCCTCCACACCCCCAGGAATACCACTGGCTACGGCTTCCCCTCCGCTCCCACCTCTTGTTTGTGTGTTGTACCATCCACCAAACAGTGATGACTCCATTTACGTCTCACTCACCAACAACATGGACCAACTTTTATCCTCTCATCCCAATTCTCTCTTCCTCATATGTGATGATTTCAATTGTCATTCATGCCATTTGGCTGGGTGTGGGTAACTCTGTCACCTGTCATTGCACTTCAGCAAAGGACCTTTGCGACTCTTTGGGACTTGCACAATCTATCAACTTCCCGAACCAGATCTCGGTCAACGGTACATCATCTCTTCTCGATTTGATTTTTGACCAATTGCCCTGAAAACGTCTGCTGTTATTCTTCTGCTCCATTCGGTTTATCTAACCATATGCTTGTTGAAGTGGACATCTCTCTCTGGCCGTTCTCAGAGCCACCTCAGCGCTGACAAGTCTGGCATTTCACTCATGCCGACTGGCAGGGACTTCAAGGAGCCATCAAACTTCTAGACTGGTCAACCATTTCTACTGTTTGTGACATCCACTCATCCTGGGAATTTTTTTTCAAAGAAATTTGCTCTCATGCACAGATTTATCCCATCTCATCTTCAGTTGTCCTACCCTTCCTCACACCCATGCTACACTAAAGCTTGTGGTGAGGCAGTTGTCCTGAAACAACTTACCTTCGTTTCATGGAAGGCAAATCCTACTGAAGGCAATCTCAGTTCCTTCCACGAAGCTCGGAACAAGTGTCTGTCTACCCTCAGGAGAGTCAGCAAACAACATCTTTCTAATCTCGTCTGAACTCTCAAACCTGTCTCCCCTTCCAAATCCTGTTGGCATCTGGTTAAGTCTGTTTCTGGTGTGTGTTCCCCCTCCATTCACTCCCTGACTCAAATGGCTGCACAGCTGATACCGCACATGAAAAGGCTCAATGTCTAAACTCTGTGTTTGCATCGTAATCTTGTGTCCCAAACCCATCGCTTTCTGGACTCACCTTATACAGTCGTACCCAGCTGTTCCTGGACATGGTGGAGAGTTTCCTGTCAAACCTCGACTCTGATTCTGCAACTGGTCCAGACGGCATCAGCCCACATGTCCTAAAAACCTGCTCCTCTGCTCTTGCTCACCCTCTCTCTGTGCTATTCACCCTCTCATTTGCTCAAGGTCATTTGCCATCTGCTTGGAAATCAGCAAACATTACCGCTATGCATAGAAATGGTGAAAAAACAGATCCTTGCAACTACAGACCAATCAGCCTTCTCCCAATCAGCAAGGTCATGGAATCCATCATCGCTCCTGGCATTAAATCCTTCCTCTTCTCCAATGGCTTGATTTCCGATCATCAATTTGGATTCAGACCAGGTCACTTTACCCTGGGCATGCTGCTTCTGCTTTCCCATCAATTGATGGAGGTCCTCAATGTCAGACATGAGATTAGAGCCATATCCTAAGACATATCGCGTGCTTTCAATACAGTCTGGCATCCCGCAATGCTCACCAAACTCTCCTCTTATGGTATCCAAGGCAATCTCCACTAATGGCTCAAGGACTTCCTCTCCTGTCGCAGCCAACATGTGGCTCTTCATGGAATTCTCTCATCTCTTCTTCCTGTCCAGACTGGAGTTCTTCAAGGCAGTGTTCTGGGCCCTGTGTTTTTTCTGGTTTTCATCAATGATCTCTCTGACTCTGGAAAATCCTCTATCTCATTGCTAATGACTTTACCCTCTGCCGTACCATCTCTCATCACTCAGATAGGCAGGCAACAGCCTCTTCACTCTCTGCAGACAGAGATAAAATTTGTCAGGATTGATGGATATGTTCCAAGGTCAAACACGTGGAACTTCAATCCTGACAAATCTCACACTCTCACCATGTCTTTCTGAAAGGACCATCTGGAACCCCCCTCCCCCTCCCATCTACTTTCTCAACAATCCTCTTGAGACCCAAAAGCTTGAGACAGAACTTCTTCACTATCTGCCATGATCTTCCCTGGGAAAGCTGACCAGGCATCCTCCGTCGTGCAAAGCCCTTCCTTGGCACACCTGAGCTCCTGACCACAAAACAAAGTCTTCAACCGCAGTCTGATGGAGTACTGCTCTCTCCTCTGGGCTGATGCTCCTGCTTCATACCCAGTTCGGCTTTCCCACGACGAAGCTGTGTATGGGTCTTTCACTGTCTGACCACAGACGGGTCGGTGTGGCCTTCGTGTCTTCTACAGACTCCTTTCCGGCCTTGCACACCCTGCTCTGTCTGTGCTCTGTCCCCCTTATATTTCTGCAGGGTGCTCAAGGTCTGCTAGCAACCCCCTTCTGGTGAAACTGCCAAAATCGAGGATCACTGCTCACCTTCACTCTTTCATCTGACCATTTGGCCGCTCACCACCCCCTTCCCTAACATGCATTTTCATCCTTCCCCAAATGCTGGCACTCACAGGTTCCACAGACACTGCAAGGTCAAACACTGTAATACAAGCGAGGACTGCAAGGCTAACCTTTAGATCCTGAATACGGAAAGCTTGTGGGAATTGCTCACCGACATGCATATGTCACTCGTTTAATTTGCAGTACAATGCGGGTAAGTCTTGAAGGTGACGATGTAATCAGAAAGAGAAGTTTGTTAAGGGTAAAGGGAATATACCAGTCACCAGCCCTACCCCACCCCCACCCAAACCACCACCAGCCCTACCCCCCCCCCCACCCAAACCACTCACATCGACACAGGTTGTATTCCATCAGGTTTAGCAACACACCTTGCACCAGTTATGAGATCTTTTCAGCAAAAGTAGAACCAAAATGCCTTCCGTTCCAGCAATTCGTCCACAGCATTCCAACACCGTTTAATGCTCGGGATGGACTTGTAACACGTCTTGCCTCTTATATCCCACTATTAATTTGCAATTGGTTACTGGCTTTGACACCACGACACCAATACAAATTTTTATTATGGGCCCGAGGCATCAAAAAGCTACATATGTCAAACCAATACTTTTGAATGGAGCACTTCGCCACCATCAGAGCATTTAAATTGCATCAGATGTGGCAATAAATGGGAATTGCTGCTCCCAGCTTTCTGGCTCGATGACAAGATGCCATTTGCTTTTTTTCTACCGCCATCCCTACCCCGTTTAGAATCTCGTACGGGCACGGGAAACTTGCTAGTCGAGATTAACACAAATTCATGTATGTCGACCTACTTGGGGTTAAATTCATAGACGGTCAAAATATCCATTGCTGTTATTTCAGGAATGTGGCGTCAAATTGTATGAAATGCTTGATTTTACTCATTATTATTATTATTCATAGTAATCACTAACCGTTTCTCATCAAATTGCATGAAATGCTCGATTTTTATTATCATTATTCATAGTTATCACTAATTGTTTCTCATCAAATTGAAATGAATTTAAAATTTTGAACATTATATAAATACATTTCTTGAACATGGGGTGAACAAGACGAATACAGCCCTAAACTCTCAATCACAGAAGTCGAAGGAAGGACTGCAAACCTAGAAAAAAAGGTTGGGAGGGTTAATGGGGTAGAAAAGATCGGGGTTGTGGATGGGAGATGATGGTGAACAGCTGTCTTGAATACCTGAAGGGAAATATGAGGTTGAAGGGACTGAGGAAGTTGGTTCCACAGGTGGGGAAAAAGAGGAACGAATGAGTGGAGGTGAGCAGGTTTGTTGTACACAACAGTAAATTTCCGATTCTCATTCCGATGTACCATACTCTTTCATAGAGCATCGTTGCTGTCAAAGCAGTTTCTTGGCATGGGTTATATTAGGTGGTTTGCCATTGCCTTCACAGCAGTAGTTCTGGCAGGAATTTGGATTCGGTCATGGTGCCGGCGATAGCTCGCCTACTCTTCACGAAGGACACCGTGGGATCTTTAACGCCCACCAATGAATGTCGGCAGATGGGAGTCCCAGATTAACGTCCATCCGAGAGACGGCACACACATTGATGAAACACCGGGATGACAGTTTGTAGCTGGACAGCTCAGGCGAGTGTGCATACCTGTCGGTCATCCTGCCAACCTGGTGTGTAAATAGATTTTATATAAAAAAAAAATGAAATGCTGAATAAATATCAAACATAGAAAAGGCAGATGTTGGAGAAAACAATTTTTATCTCACGTTTCACCTGTCCAGAGTTTTACCCCAATAGGAAAACGTACGTTTCACCCAAATACAAGAATACAACACACATTCCACACCAGTGACTTCTCAGCACTTTCACGTTACAAACAAACGAGAGCCAACCGAGTTCACTCCAACGAGCTAACTAGTGATTTCATTTTTGTAAATATGTGGGTCAAGGGCACACGTGAAGAAAATAAAACGAGGGAAAGGGATTGCAAGTGCAAATTGACGACATGGTTGGCCAACACGCATACAGACAGTGCGAGAACATGACCGTATGCAGCGCAGAATTTTCCGATTGCTGGCAATTTGAAAACTCGCTGTTTATTGACAGAACTTCGATCAAAGTACGCCAATGGCCATGAAGCAGGTCGGTGACGTTTCAGATGTTAACCCTTCGTCAGGCCAGGCAAGCCCCCTCCCCCCACTATTTTGCTCCGATGAAGGGGTTGATACAACGGTGTCGTATTATTCGATCGTAAATTATAAGAACAAAGATAAAGGTAACTTGCTCTGTGTGTTCATCACCCTGTATACTTGAACATGAACACGGATGATAAGGTAGTATTCAGTATGAAACGGCCGGTGAAGCACATCGATGGTTAACCACAATCCAACAAATGCTTGCTACCAATCCACTTACGATCCAATGTTTCACCAAATATGAACTCACGGAAACCAAATCCTTGCATGTAAACGTTTGGTCTCATTGGGTGGTTGTTACGAACGATTAACTTAGTAATACTCCATGTGGTGATTTCAAGGTTCGAACATCCATCCATCCATCCATTGGGACCAGACTCTGTGCAGAGCGTTGGTGCTGCCGAAGCAGTCTCCTTGGCTATTGGACACAATCCTGGACGGGTCGCCACTCCGACACAGGATACCAGCAAGCTGGCACTCACTTTGCCGACTTCGGAAGGATGACAGGCAGTCAACCCCACCTGGTATTAATTCAACATCCGGGTTGGATTTGAACTCAGGATCCTAGGATCCCAAGCTCACCACCCTATTAGTATTAAGCCAACACCAGGCATGTTCGAACATCATTTTATTTCAAAGATAAAAACAATCATCCTTGATCAGTTAATCGGACTCCATGGGATAAGGAAGCGAGCTTCCTACTGCAGTCAAATTACACGGTCATCGTCATTTGCATGCATAACGTGGAGCTGCACATTAGCATCAGGTCTCGCAGGGGCGTAGCAGTGCCCCCTGTAGGTTAGAGCAGGAATTTGGAATTTCTTCAGGGTGCCAGCAAAATCTCACCTACTCTTCACGGTGGACACCTTGGGATCGTTAATGTCCACCAACTAATGGTAGCAGACAGGACACCCAGTTTAACGTCCATCCGAGGGTTGGCACACACACACACACATCGATGCCTTCCCCTACCTGCGCAACACCAGGATGGCAGTTTATCGCTGTGTCGTGATTCAAACCCAGGTTAGCCAGCTCAAAGGTGAGTGAATTACACGACTGATTTCTAAAAATAAGTGCAAGTAGGACAAGTCTGAAGACGACGATGGTTCACGAGCGGTACGTATTTGACGATGTAGATTGTTTCAGAAGTCAAGGATGAGACAATGTGATAATGTTTGACCAAGTTATAAAAATGATCAACATGATGTGGTACGAGTGACAGGTTATTCGCTGCAAAATGTCGAAAACCCAGTTTCGTTCAACAACTTTAAAAATTTGACCTTTGCATAACCTTTAAAAGTCACAAAACAATGTTGTGGACATTAAAATAAGGAAACAGGATACGTGATATAGCTTAATGGAGATAGTTTGTCGAAGGTCGAAAACCCGGTTCGATTCCCACAACTTTGAAAATTTGACCTTTGTGAACTTTAAAGGTCAAAGGTCAAGGATTATGACCTTTGATGCAAAACTTCCTCAGGAACATTCCAGGAACAATATAACGTCATATAGGCTATATGGCATTTCGCACCTCCTGGATTATCCATACTTTGATGAAATCAGCGTAAAAAACAAACTTGAAGGGGGCGCCACGGGCAAGGTGTTCGAGATAGAGCAAAATGTTTCAAGACTTTAGGTGGGGAATGACCTCGAGATTATGCATAAAAAATATTGTCATCCTAGCTCTCAAAGTTTGGGCGGTCGTATGATTTTTATGTCAAAATTCGAGATTTTCTAAGTTCGTGACCTTGTGGCCTTGACCTTGGGACGAAAATGAAAAATTGAGCTCCGTGGGGCTATGCAGGTGCCATTGGGCTAACCAAATACCGAAACCCCTGCCAGATTCGACAAACCCTCGGAGAAGATGGATTTTTATGTCAAAATCGTAATTTTCTAAGTTCGTGACCTTGTGACCTTGACCTTGGGATGAAATGAAAAATCGAGCTCCGTGGGGCTATGCAGTGCCATTGGGCTAACCAAATACCAAAACCCCTGCCAGATTCGACAAACCCCTCGGAGAAGATGGATTTTTATGTCAAAATTTGCAATTTTCTAAGTTCGTGACCTTGTGACCTGACCTTGGACAAAAATGAAAAATCGAGCTCCGTGGGGCTATGCAGGTGCCAGGGGGCTAACCAAATACCGAAACCTCTGCCAGATTCGACAAACCCTAGAGAAGATGCAAATTGAAATCGGCTACCCCTAAAAACACAATTCGCAATTTTCAAAGTTCGTGACCTTGTGGCCTTGATCTTGGGACCAAAATGAAAAATCGAGCTCCGTGGGGCTATGCAGGTGCCATTGGCTAACCAAATACCGAAACCCCTGTCAGATTTGAACAAACCCCCTAGGAGAAGATGCAAATTTAAATCTGCTACCACCTAAAAACACGTTTTTTGGGCGTGGCTCCGCCCATAATGGACGCACCACGCCCATTTTCAGGAAAACACAACTAGATCATGATATAAACCTCCCACCAAAATTTTATCAGGATCGGATCAAAACCCACGGAGCTATGCTCGGGACAGACATACAGACATACATACACACAACAATAACGAATATAGTGGTCACTTATTTTTTCGTGAACCAATAACCAACTTAAATTCTTATAGCGATACCATAATATAATGATGATTCTATGTGGAACTGGATTTTTTAATTTGCAGTACAATGCCAGCTCAGAAAGGAGTTCAATACAAATCAAACTTTCCTGTCTGCAGAGCAGTCGTTTCAAATAAGACACGATTGACTGGCGAGCTCAGAACCCATTTATTTATTTCAATAAATAAGCCACTTTCATTTCAAGCAAAAACGCTTTTTGTGTTCGCAGTTATCATTGCCTGATGTCTGTTTGTCTGTGAACAGGATATCTCAAAAATGTACGGACCGATTCGGAGGAAACTTGGTGGACAGGTTGGGTGTGTGACGAGGAAGAAGTGATTTGATTTTGTTGAAGATCCGAATCCGGCTACAAGAAATATATATATCTTTTTTGAAGTTTATCTTCACCGTTGAGAGATGGGGCCAAAAACGACGCACAGCATGATATTTCAAAATGTTGGACGAGCCATGCCAAAACAACGCACAGCATGATATTTCAAAATGTTGGACGAGCCATGCCAAAACGACGCACAGCATGATATTTCAAAATGTTGGACGAGTCATGCCAAAACGAGTTGGACGATGATGAGATTTTGTTTCTGGTCCAGATCCAGATCCGGCCCATCAGTGGGACACAACGTAAACTCTTCACCCTGGCAGAGATATGCGCTCCACTGTGTGCCGTCGTCATGATATCGTTTCCACCTTTCAAACGCAGGAGCCCAACTCCGACCGTTCGAGCATTACGCGTCACAAAGGAGACCCGGGTTAAATCAGGACTGGAATGACACAACTCCTGCCGACCTTGCAATGCGTGCGAAGAAGGAATTATAAACCAAATATTCAGAATTGTTTATTTTATTTTGAAGTAATGAATGTTTTGCCAAAAAATAAAGGAAAGGAAACAAAGATCGTCACAACAGTATTATTGAAGCGCAAGCAAAATATGTAACTTGTGTGTACGCGTATCAGCAACGTCGTGCCACGACGGACATTATTGAAGCCGAAGCGTCATTTTCTGGTGCTGCATCATCTTGGATACGTCAATCGGATCTCCGGCCACTTATTGAACCGCCTCGGTGAGTGCTCATTGGGACATCTGCGTCTCCATGGCACGGGTTGTCCACTCGGGGGCGTGTTGGGAGATCTTCTCCAGCAAGGAGTTCACCTGGAAGCAAAGAGACTGGATTTGTTTGTCCCAAGACGGCAAGGCGTCTCGCGTCTCGAAGTGCACGATGCCGTCGATCTGATCGATCACGCCGGTCATGCGTCCCTCGGTGATCATCTGAGACGCTATTTTTTCGGCCTTCGACGGGGGGATTTCTAGCAACGCCCCCAGCTCCTGGAAGGTTATGTTGTCGTAGAGCTTGCTCGCCGACAGCAGATTGTGCTCGATGACGGCGCGGTCCAGGATGCTGGAGCCGTCGGCGGTGGTGGCCTTCTGGTGCGGCGCGAGCGACGCGGCGAACTCCTGCAGCTGGTCACCGCGGATGATCCTGTCCAGGTACATCTTCTCCAGGATTCCGTGCGCCGCCAACTGCTGGCACCTCTCGTCCTTGAAGAGAGTGGCGAGCATCCGGGAGCGCTGCTGCCCGGCCGATGCCAGGATGGTGCAGTGCAGGGCATGCTTGAGCGCCTCCATCCGCTCTTTCTCCGCCACGATGCTCTTGTACGACAGCTCGTTGTACCTCTGCGCCGCCTCGATGAACTTACGCCGGTAGTCGAGGACGCGCGCGTAGCACACCTTGTAGTGTATCTGCAGCTGCTCGTTGGTCGATTCGTTCTGCAGCAACGAGGCTCGGTTGATGAAAGCCTCCGCTTGCACCGGGTCATCGTCCTCCAGGTAAAGGCGGGCGATCTTCAGGTACGTCTCGAGCTTGTAGTCCACGCCGTACTGCTTCTGGCCCGTCTCCAAGGGGATTCCCACCAACACCTGAGCCGCGTTCCGCCAGTCCTCCTCCCTCTCGTAAATGGAGGCCAGGTGTTGACGGATGCTTGCCACTTGCTCCTCGAAGCTGATGACCCTCGGTTGCACTCGCTCCAGCGTGAAATGGGCCACTTCCTTGGCCACGGGGTCGGGCAAGCGCGGGAGCTGCGAGCAGAAGTCGCTGAGGAGTTGCCTGGAGATCACCAGACTCACGTTCTCGTTGGCCATGGCCTCCACGAAGGCCTTCAGTGCGTCCGGCTGCTGAGCCGATCCCGCCGCTTCCATCGCCTTCTCCAGGAGTTGTCGATACCGGCAAACCAGGTCTTTGTGCGAGCCGCTCGAACCGGCCAGAGCCTGCAGCTCCTGCCTCACGCTGGGGGCCATTTCGGACGGTGGGGCCGACTGGGCTCGGACGGTGGGGCCGACTGGGCTCGGACGGTGGGGCCGACTGAGGTCGACGGGTTCCTTTCTTCCGGTGTTTTACACGCAAACTGTCGTCGGCAGCGAAGACGGACGATCCTTGTTTGCGTCTCCGCCTGATGTAGCCGAACTTTTTGGACGACAAGAATTGGTGTTGATTGTTACAAAAGGAATCGACACCTTCGCAAAGGCCGCGAACGTTGACCTCGTACTCCCATTTCCGGTCCAAGGAAAGGAAGAAGAAGAAGTAGAAGAAGAAGAAGAAGGAGGAAGAAGAAAAAAAAAACGTTTTTTTTTCCCAAAAACAATATTTTAAAAATACAATGATGATAACAAATCGTTTTGAACGATATGTAAATGTATGAATACAGTTTTGTTTTTAATATTTTTACAAGATAAATACAACCCTTTGGAAATGATTTCGTTTCGATATTTATATTGGGTGTGGTGCGGGAGGGAGGACTCACCATGTCGACTTCCGAGCGGTGTATGTTTGCCTTCCTGGTTGCATCGTGCAGCTGGCCATTCCAGTTTGCTCAGATATTTCTGTGTAATTGATTGCCTGCATAATATAATGTTCGTGTGTTGAATGATTGGTGTTGTGAGTTTTAAATCGAACATAAACAGTATAGGATGTTTTAAGGATGCATTGTTGAACCGAAGTGAAGTGAATCGAAGGAGGAAATACATTATTATCGGACGAACGCGATTGAGGTGTACATAGCGATATCACTGACAGCTAAACTGGGCTCCAGCCTTATAAAGAAATACATTTAGTTTTTTTTTTTTTTGAAACATTACATCCTGGATACATTTATTTTCCATGAAGTAAGGTGATTATCGTCAGATATAACATTTTAATAATTCGTTTTGAGCACAAAGTCAATCGGTCACGTGCTGAGGTTTTGAAATTGCCTGACTGAGGTAAATAAACGAAGGTTTTTACAGGAAAGGTGTGTACGTACGTGTTTGTATGTGCTTGCACCACCACCGCTTTACAGGAATGTATCCGCCGCACTCAGAGGATGGTTAATCGTGTACATTCTTCAATTCTTTGCAAAATTGATACTTTTGATCGGGAATGTGCGGTACGGCTGCATTTTCAGTGATTATCTCAAAAGAGCATTGAAGGCAATTCACTGTGGGAACCTCACTACGTGTTGTGGAAGACCGTTCCGATCACTGATGATGTTTTGGCGAAAGAATATTTTTCTGATGCTTAAATTCTTCATCTTATTCCTCTTCATCTTATTCCTCTTCATCTTATTCCTCTTCTTCTTCCTCTCCTTCTTCCTCTCCTTCTTCCTCTCCTTCTTCCTCTTCTTCCTCTTCTTCCTCTTCTTCCTCTTCTTCTTTGACTAAGACACTTCCATTTGTGACCTCTTGTCGATTGGTATCTTGAGAGATCCTGTCGTAGTTATTTAAAATGTCAAAAACCTGAATCGTTCACGTCCAAACTCTTAATCCTGTGTTGATATGTTGGATCGTTTTAAATGGCCCAATGTGAGTAGATGTTCTGTGAACCCTTTTCCAGTTTATTTCTGCATCGCAAGCGAATGCAGGACCACGTGACAGGTAACCATGTTCCGGTCCAGGAATCACAATGGACTTCAATAAAAAGGGAAGTCGATCTCTTGTAAAGTGTCTGAAATCTTGTTTTTATCATTTCCCTACTTGTCTAGGCATTCTTGTGTGTACCTTGCCCGTGAAGGTGAACATTCTTGTGTGTACAATACTGTAATGGTCCCAAGATCCATTACTTCTTACACTGGTTCCAGCATTTGATACATCTCCCTTCTGTTTCGTGCCTCGTGTTGGCTTAATGGTGGAGGGTGACGGGGCTTTGGATCCGAGGGTCCCGAGTTCAAATCGAGCAGTTATCCTCCTCCCACACCACACACATCCCGCGTCCCCCTCCCGCACACGCCTCACGTCCCCCCTCCCGCACCATGCCTCACGTCCCCCTCCCGACCACACCTCACGTCCCCCTCCGCACCACGCCTCACGTCCCCCCTCCCGCACCACACCTCACGTCCCCCTCCCGCACCACCTCAGTCCCCCTCCGCACACGCCTCACGTCCCCCTCCCCGCACCACGCCTCACGTCCCCCTGCACCACGCCCTCACGTCCCTCCCGCACCATCCTCACGTCCCCTCCCGCACCACCTCACGTCCCCCTCGCACCACGCCTCACGTCCCCTCCCCCACACGCCTCACGTCCCCCACCGCTCCCCCACCTCCCCCCACTCCCCCTCCCACACCACGCCTCACTCTCCCCTCCCGCACACTCCTCCCCACGTCCCCTCCCCGCACCTACCCTCCGCACCCACGCCTCACGTCCCCCTCCCACACCATGCCTCACGTCCCCCCTCCCCACGCCTCACGTCCCTCCACCCGCACCCCTCACGTCCCCCCTCCGCCCGCACCACGCCTCACGTCCCCCTCCCGCACCACGCCTCACATCCCCCTCCGCACCACGCCTCACGTCCCCTCCCCGCACCAGCCTCACTCTCCCTCCCGCACCACTCCTCACATCCCTCTCCGCCCACTCCACTCCCCGCACCACGCCTCACGTCCCCCTCCCGCACCACGCCTCACGTCCCCCCTCGCACCACTCCTCACGTCCCCCGCACTACGCCTCACGTCCCCCTCCGCACCAACCTCACGCCCCCCCTCACGCACCGCTCACGCCCCCTCACGCACCACGCCTCACGTCCCCTCGGCACCACACCTCACACACATCGCCCTCCCGTACCACCCTCGCGTCCTCCTCCACACCACTCATCGCGTCCCACTCCCGCACCACACCTCACGTCCCCCCTCCCGTACCACCTCCTCCGCATCCCCTCCCACACACCTCACGTCCCCCTCCCGCACACCCTCGCGTCCCCCCTCACCCGCACCACTCTCCGTTCCCCTCCCGCACACGCCTCGCACCCTTCTCCGCACCACTGCCTCACGTCCCCCTCCCGCACCACTCTCACGTCCCCCTCCCCGCACACCGACTCACGTCCCCCCCGCACCACTCCTCCGCCCCTCCGCACCACGCCTCACGTCCCCCTCGCACACTCCTACGTCCCTCCCCGCACCACGCCTCACGTCCCCTCCTCCGCACCCACGCTCACGTCCCCCTCCCGCACCACGCCTCACGTCCCCCCTCCCGCACCACGCCTCACGTCCCCCCCGACCACACCTACGTCCCCCCTCCCCCCCCCGCACAACGCCTCAGTCCCCTCCCCCACTCCTCAGTCCCCCCCCGCACCACTCACGCCCCGCTCAGCCCCCCCTCAGCACCACACCCACGTCCCCTCCGCCCACACTCCATCGCCCCTCGACACACTCGCGTCCCTCCTCCCACACCACTCATCGCGTCCCACTCCCGCACCACGCTTCAACACCGTCCCCCCTCCTGTACCACCTCCTCAGTCCCCCTCACCATGCCTCACGTCCCCCCCCTCCCGCACCACACCTCGCGTCCCCCTCCCCACTCCTCCTCGCGTCCCCACTCCCCCACCACGCCTCACGTTCCCCTCCCGCACCACGCCTCACGTCCCCTCGCATCCACGCACACACCTCGCGTCCCCCTCCGCGCACACAACCTCGCGTCCCCCCTCCCCCACACCACTCCCCGCGTCCCCCTCCCGCACCACACCCTCACGTCCCTCCGCACCAGCTCAGTCCTCCGCTACTACACGCCCACACCCCCCTCCCGCATCACCCCTCATGGTGGGTTGACTCAGTCTGTCATCCTTCCTTGGTTGGAAAAATGAGCACCAGCTTACTGATAACAGAGGCGGCACAGCCGTACTTCCCAAAGTGATGCAACCAGCATCCGCAGGCTGGAATGTCCAAAACATCCGAAAAACATCAGGGGAAAAAACACCAGAGCATGGAATATCCTTTCGCTTCTTTTGCACTGATGAAGGGCGAACTCTTGAAACATCGACTGCACGTCGTTCCACCTGGCAATAAATTCACTCTTCTCAGCTTTTTGTTCATAAAATCCATTGTTTATGTGGTTCTGTTAGTGCAGACTGACACAGTCCTTCACAGACAAGACTGTTTCATCGTTTAACAGCGCACCCCTTCACCTGTAAAGTTTTTCATTTATTCTCCTGTGTTTCTTGAGCTTTGTGTCAGATTATAATCCAATCCATACTGGATAACCTTTGCTATTGAGCCGACAAAACATTTGATTATTTAATAACTTATTCAACAGAGAGATGAAGACGAACAAACTGTACAAGCTGTGGGTCACCAAGAAAGGTTTCCAGGGCAGTGGTAAGAGTCCCATCATCAGTGGTTGGCGGTGAGGTGGATGTTGGTGTTTCGTGTTGAGTTTATTTAATAAAATGCTGTTCTTTCTCTGGATAAAGAACTTGCTCACTTGGAAGAAATGTTTGCATCCATTGATAGATGAGGAGCTGGTGGTTAATCCAAAAGCCTTTCCATCTGTCAAGATCGGAGACATCCTTGAAATTGCTCACACGGATAATGAATACAGGTGAGGATTACAGCTCGAGATTTTGTCCAAGTTGTGCTTTTCGAGTTCCACCGTTCCTAGTTGGCAGTGCTTATCAGGTGGAACGAGCTTAAGTCTGGAGTAATGTGAGGAATTTATTTCACATCATTTGTGTTTTTCCATGGCCATGTGACGCCAGAGCATTACTTCCCCCGCGCACGCGAAGCGAAAAGCGACGTTGAGCGATTGGTTTACTTTATCTGTCTATCTGTCGACAAATATCAGTTTATAATCGAGGAACGACAATTTGAATTGGATGTTATATTTTCAACACGAATCGGAACGTGAATCTGAAAACGAACCTGCAGTTTTAACAGTACTTGGTCTCTGAATTCGTCCCGATGGCACATGCGCAGAGGAGCGAGATAATTATTTTACTCTGTCTGTATGTCTGGCAGTCAAACCCAATTGAAAATCATTCCAAACTGGAAATTTGCTGTTTTTAAGGGTGTCGTAAAGGACACAAACAACAGGCACGAATAACTAATGTAACGTGTTAAATGGAGTGGTACAGAGACACTGCAGCAACAGTGGCAAATTTCTGGGAAAAATTTTTCCATAACCTTGAAAATCTTTGTTTTGTTTCAATTTAATTATATACTTAAACAGTAAAACAAAAATCACCTTTTCAGCACTTTCAAAACCCTTTCAGCAGAACTTGGACAAAATATTACGGCATTTTACATCATCTCGACCAATCAAGTTTGCCATTTGTAGACCCCATCCATGTCCTTGTTTCCGAATTCTGCATGGGGTAAAGTGTTTTTGTTTTTTTTTGTATACCTTGTCGAGGCTCGTATGAGAGCTAACACACAATGCACAGCAAGGGGGGAATGAGACAAGAGGGGCGGGAGTGGAAAGGACAAAACATTGGGGAACGGAGACATGAGGAGATCTGTGGAAGGGAGAGGGATGGGGTGAGGAACACGGGATATACAAGATGGACATTACAGGGACTTTCAGGAAGGAAAGCAGGGAGTTTGAAGGAGGTGGGCTTGGGTGGATTATCGGGGGTAGAAAAGATCGATGATTTGGATAGGGGATAATAAGAGATGGTGGTGAACAGCTGTTTTGAAGGCCTGGAGGGAAGAATAGGATTGAATAGAGTGAGTGAGTTTATTCCAAAGGTGGGAGAAAAGAGAGATGAAAGAGTGAAGGTGAGCAGTGATTCGTGATTTTGGTAGTTTTACCAGAAGGGGGTTGTTGGCAGACACTTGAGCAACCTGCGGAAATGTGGTGGGGACAAATCGCAAGAAGAGCGGGGGGGGGGGGGGGGGAGGCTGGAGAGGAGACGTAGAAGAGACAGAAAAGAACCACCGACCAGCCGCGTGTGAGAGGCCAAAGACTCGAGTCATCGCGGGAGATCCAATGATCCGAGACTGCTTGGTCTCCAACAGGTGAAGCGAGAAAAGGTGGAGGCAGAAGCACCAGCCCAAGGGGAGAAGCAGATACTCCATCAGGCTGCGGACGAAAGCTTTGTAAGTGGCCAGAGCTCAGGTGGGCGAGGAAGGATTTTGCACGAACGGAGGATTCCCAGTCGGTAACTGGTATTTGGAGCCAGGTTGAAAATGTGGCTCCCAGAAAGGTCAAGCAGATAGTGAGACCAGAAGCTTGAAAGAAAGACTTTTCCAGAGGATTGTGTGAAAGTGGATGGGGGGGGGTTTCTAAACGGCCTTTCGGAAGAGAACATAGTGAGAGTGTGAGATTTGTCCGGATTGAAAGACATGTTCACGTTGGACCAGTTTGTGATTTTACCTAGATCTGCAGTGAGCGAAAGAAGCCTGCTGATGCGGTCTGAGGATGACAGATGGTATGGCAGAGGGTGGAGTCATCAGCAAAGAGATAAAGAGGATTTTCCAGAGATCGGAGAGATCACTGATGAAAAAACCAGAAAAAAAGCAGCCCAGACGCTAACCTTGAGGAACTCCAAGCTGGACAGGAAGAGGGGATGAAAAACTCCATTTAGGGCCACACGTTTGACTGCGACAGAGAGGAAGTCTGCGAGCCATGAGTGGAGATGGCCTTGGATACCAGAGGAAGAGGCACGTATTGTGATCAGCGGCAGGGTGCCAGACCGTGTCAAAGCACTACGATACTGCCTAGCGCATATGGCTCTGATTTCATGTCCGACATTCGAGGACCTCCATCCATTGTTGGAGAGAGCAGAGAGCAGTCAATATCAGGAGAGTGACGCTGGTCTGAAACCAAAATTGATGATCGGAAATCATGCCATGGAGCAAGAGCAGGATTAATGTCTGAAACGCGATGAGGATTCCATAACGATGCTGATCATTGGCAGAAGGCTGATTCGTCTTGTATATGACCAGGGATCTGTTTGGCACCTATTTATAGGGGTAGTACAGGGCCATCTTGGATCTGATCTTGGAGAGGTGAAGGAGTTCATAAACAAAGTGAGACGAGGTGAGCAAGAGATGAGGAAGAGTTTTTAGGACACGTGGGCTGATGCCGTCTGGACTGGTTTTTGGCCCAAGTCCCCCTTGAAAGTCCGAGTTTGACAGCAAACTCTCCACCTTGTCGGAAAAAGGACACCAGGATGTCCAGGAAGTGGTGCGACTGGTAAGTTGGGTAGAGAAAGCGACTGGTGTGTGGCGCAACGATCAGATTTCGACTGCAAATACGACCGGTTAGGCATTCAGTCGTTTCACGTCGCGGTATCAGCAGTGCAGCAGTTGAGGTTAAGGGAGGGATGGAGGGAGAACTATACTACCCAGAAACAGATTTGACTTAGGACCTCCACCAGGATTTTGAGGAGCGAGAGAGGTTTCTGAAAGTTCAGACTTGAGCTGAGAAAATTTGTTCTGCTCTCTTAGGAGTAGCATACCCCACCTGTTCCGCTTCATGGAAGGAATCCTGAGATTACCCTCAGTTGGTTTGCTTCCATGAGGCAAAGGCATAGTTTGTTTCAGGACAACTTGCTCGCCACCAAGCTTCCGGTAACAAGGCGGAGGGTAGGACACTCGAAGCGTCGGAACTCTGGCATTGAGCAGAGCAAAGTTTCTTTGAAAGAATTCCCAGATGCAGTCCATGTTGCGAAAACCAGTACATAGAGAGCCAGTCTATAAGTTTGCGAACTGGCTGCTTTGAGACCCTGCCCGTCGGAATTGACGGAACATGCCAGACTCGACGGCCGCCTGAAGGTGTGTGCGATCTATTCGAATATCCACGATGAGATTTCTCCAACTTTGACAACAGGAGTAGGTCAGTAGAACCGATTGGCCGAGCGAAGGAAGAGCAACAGATAATTATCAGGGAAATTTGTCAATCATAGAATCCAGAAGAGATGGAGTACCATTGGTTGATATCGCGGGTCGGGAAGTGACCGATGAGGTCCAGTCCAAGAAGTCGCAAAAACTTTTGCTGAAAGTGCCATGACAGGTGAGAGTAGGTACCCCACCTAGCCAATGGCATGAAGGCACAAATCTGAAAGTCGCCACATATGAGGAAGAGAAGAAGTTTGCATGAGAAGATAGAAGTTGGTCCATGTTTTTCGGACAGTGAGGTGAGATTGAGTCCATCCAACTGTTAGGGGACGGTACAGTACACATATAACCATAAGGTGAGAGGGAAGCCGTAGCCAAGAGGTATTCCTGGCGTCGTGGGGAGTGAGGGCAGAATTTGGAAGTGAGGAATGGAGCCTTGATGAAGAGAGCAACCCTTCACCAGGACGATGCTCAGGTCTCGTCAGACCGGAGGAGAGTAACGCAAGGGAGATGACACCTTGAGTCAGACACGTCTTGGGGGAGGAAAGTTTTGTTAGGCAGATTAATGTCTGGTTTTGTCAGGGCACTTGTAATGAAAGATCCTGAAAAGGTTGAGCGAAGTGCCCGGATATGAGGTCCACAACTGTTAATGAAGAGGGAGGGGAGGAGGCTTTGGTTGCAGGGTGGGAGGGAAGGGGAGGGGTAGGACAAGGGACGAGGGGTGAGGAAAGAGGTTGTTGAATAGAGTTTGGGGAATGCGAATAGCTAGGGAGGGCCGGAGAGGAAACGGCTCTGTCGTGCTGGGGGAAGAGGGGGGACAAAGAAGAGAGGACAGAAGGCAGTGAGGAATTGAGGAGGGGAGTGAAAAGATGGAGTGAGGGCCGGTGGAAGGAAGCAGCTTTGTGGATGGGAGGGGGGCAACTTGAGGGTGTGAGTGGGAGAGTTGAGAAGAAAAGTGGGGGGGATTTTTTGAAAAGAAGGTGATAGGAGGCTGGAGGGAAGAAGAGTGTGAATGGTTTGCGTGAGAGTGAAGGGTGGAGAGGTGAGTTGGCAAGCTGAATTGGGAAAAAAAAGAAAAAAAAAAAAAAAAAAAAAGGGAAAAGGAAATGGTTGATGGAAAGTGAGCACTCATGCAAACGAGTTTTTTTAAAAGTTAGGTCAGAGATGCGATTAAAGACATTTCTGATGATGCAATAAAGGCGAACAGAGAGGCGAGAAGAAACGCTGGAGCAAATTTTGGATTTTTAGGCAAGGTTGAAGGAAAGGTCGAATGAGAGCAGTCTGTTGAATAGGTAGAAGAGTAGTGCATTAGAATACAGTAAAGAGTACAACCACACGCTGTGAAAAGAGAAGGGATGATAAAAGATCGTTTTTATTATATTATTATTATGTTTGAGAGAGTTTAAT
>CM068967.1:74355402-74368044 GCA_035128595.1 Eptatretus atami
ACTCAAGTGAGTTTATTATATGTCTATGATTGATAGCTTATTGACAGCTCAATAACATGAGCAATTTACTTTGGCGTATAGTGATTAATAATAACATACTCTACAAAAGGTTTTACGCAGCACATTATTCACAGTTCACATTGCTCACATTGACCATTCAAGACTAAGTTATTATACCAATAAATGAGAAAATCCTGCCAACGATCATTTACACATCTAAAGTTAAAGTATTTCTTTTGATTAAAACACTTACCTGTGTAAATTTTGTTCGGAGAGCAAAAACATGGTCTATGTTTTTTTTGCTGCGCGCTCGCGAAACGGTTGCTACGTACACAGCATTTCCGTGCGGGTAATTTGCAAAGCGCGGAGAGCATAAATGTAAGCCAATGCGAGTGAATGTTTGGCCCTGTGCCTTGTTGATGGTTTGATGGCAATAACACGGTTTTACCAGGAAATTGGCATTCTTTTGAATCAAATGGTAGATCAATATCAGTATGGTTATATTGGCAAGTCCTTGTATCGAATTCTGGTTCCCCTTCACTGTTCCATCCAGATAGTCTCCACTTCTGATGGACATTAGCACGTAGTTAGTGACTACACAACGTTTTACCATTCGTAGAGTTCCGGATCCACGAGGCGCCATTAAATATTTATCCGGGCACCCTACTTTGAGCAATGCAACGATGGGATGAATTCCAGAAAGCTCTATTGAGTCCAGAAATTCCTGTGCCGATAATGAACGGCTCGTCTGGCGTTAGAGTACTGCTGATTGCGTATAATAGGAGGTAGATTGGCCTGGAAAATTTTCGATGATTGATTGATTTATCGCATTTACAGTTTCAACAATGGGATGGAATTCCAGAAAGCTCTATTGAGTCCAGAAATTCCTGGGGATAATGAACGGCATCATCTGGGTTTAGAGTACTGTTGATTGCAGTATAGGAGGTAGATTGGCCTGGAAAATTTTCGATGCATTGATTTGATGACTTTATCCTTACAGTTTCGTTATATGGAGCTAAATATCAGCTTATCCAAACAGTAGGCCAGAATTATCTGGTATCATTAGCATATGATGTTGGATACACCATCTCTGTCTATCAACAGCTCCTGCACACTGTCACAACCGTTTCAAACTTCGCTGAGGGAAACGTCCCAATCGGAGGTTGAAATGGATAGGTTGATAGCACCCATCCAGAACTGAACAAAAGCTACTCTGCGCGAACAACCTGCTTTGCCCATACATCGAGCATCAAGCCATTCAGTCGTCGTTCCATCATAAACATTTCGATAGTTCGTACAGATACCAAAAGATCGAGACTTTTATGAGTGCTCTGCACAAAGAACAACTTCACAATGCCGTTGGATATAGGATCGTGTCTCACGAACGCGGTATATTTGTCGAAATCACCACACTAATGGTGGATGCCTCCGAATGGCTTTCTTCGCCTCTGATGTCTTCTAATGTCCAGATCCTATGGCTTCGTAGCTTATGGTGTCATGAGTGCCTCGTCTATACATTTATACCTGACATTCACTGAATTTCGCGAGTGAATTGAAAGTACTTTTTATGAACAGGCAAGTAGGATATCCTGGACATGGAGTTGTAAGAGGGACTTTGAACGTGGTGAGTGGATCGTTCTTTCCTCCTGTTATAGATTGCGCGCGGATACCACTTGAAGCACAGCGATATGGCTATAGTTTTCCTTGAGATCTGATGGAAGCAGAAATGACATTGTTCAAGAAAGTGTTTTACCCGGTCCCCAGAAGCATCTAAGAAAATGATGCCAGGTGTTTTGCTTGGAGAAGCGCGCATTGATCATCGTTACACCGATTCGGCTGGCTGGATTCAGTTTTTGAGAAGTTTGAAATGAAAAGAGAACTTGTAATATGTTCGGCAACATCGGTAATTCAGTATCGTTGTTAACCTATGCACGAAACTGTATGAGGGGAAGTTCAAAATGTGTCCATAGTTGGAAATATTCCTTACCTGGTCATCATTGTACATGGATCGTTGAGGATTGAGACACTCCTGATATAATGCTCCGGAAGGGTGTCAGTAGCGCTCAAACCATTTGATGCACAATGTCTTTGCTCAGCCGTCTCTGAAAGACTATCCCAGAGTCCTGAAGATCCGACGGTTCGCACGCAGTGATTACGATGCAAAGAGAGTCCATTTTGTTTGATTGGTCAGGATTGTTGAGATTCCTTCATTGCATGTAGAGATGTTGGTCGTTGCTAGTACGCGCGCAGGCACGTCTCTCGTATATTGTAGTGTACCTCGATATGGTTCAACTCGACCGGAGTCGCGTAAGTCTTCCGACCGACGCACAACATGAGTAGCATTCTCAGGAAATAGCATTCCGGTCAAATTGGTATGGATTGTATAAACCTCCATCATGGACCTTATTTATCCAGGATGCTGCTTTGGTTGGCCCGCTTTGCCCGTGGACCATGTCTATTCGCACCATTGTTAAACTGGCGGATACCTTTGATTATAAGAGGGTTTCAGCGAAATCGTCCACTTGAATAAGGCATAACTCGGTCAAGGTAGTCTTTGGCGTTCTGCACTTGCAGCTTCTGGCTTTGAGCATTTTCGCGAGTTGAAAATAACTACGTTCGTCCATTTCTAAGTGAACTGGGCCAACTGCATGACAGGCGGCCATGTTCATTAGATAGGTAAGCTCAAGTCGATAAGCGCTTCCATACTCTCAACTGACCTTGCTCCGATAAAGTTCGATTTCGTCGTTTAATCATTTCGTAATGTATGCTGAAGATTGAATGGTCGGAGCCTTTATTGACATACTTCAAACGTTATTTATACTCTTTACAGAGCTGCAAATCGTCAACGTTGGTATGGCTACTCATTTCCTAAGAACCGCCATTGTTATAAGTTAACAACAAAGCGATTGTCAATTTCTTCCTCACTCCTGATTATGAATGAATCTAGTCACCGTTGACGGTGTTACACCAGACTGTGGTGACGCCTCCGAATTTGGGATCCATCATTTCGATATTCAGTTCACATCTAAATCTTTTGGGAATTTCTTGGCACATCCGTCGACCAACATGGGCATTCGCCGAAGTGGTCCACCATGGACCATGTGAACCATGTTGGTTTTACCAAATTGTTGAAGTTCCGTTCCTCAGTGGCGGAAGAATTTCTCTGAGATGATCGATCAATATTTCAGACGATGTGACTTACCCTCTTTGAGCCAATGAGAATGTGACATGCGGAACCCACGCTTTTGAAACTCTACGGAATAGAGCCACGCAGTCACTTCTCCAAAAGCACCATCTTTGAGCATGACATGAGCGATCTTTTCTTTCTGGTTGAATACACGAACAGTTAAAACTGGGTCTCGTTCCTGATTGTCCTGTAATAAGTTTGACAATATTTCCGGCCATTTTGGTTTGTGGTTGACGTGATAAAAAGTTGTGTCGGCCATGTATGGCTCACATAGGCAAGCGTAATTGTGTCTTTCGTGCATGTATCTAGGACCTTCCGATCATAAGAAGACGGGAGGATGACCCTCTGCCCCAGTTGCCGCGGATCTGAATCTTCATTGATGATGCAATCACGTAAACTGGAGTAATTGTCAGCTCTGAGGGCTTTCTGCTCTCGGTGGAGGAATCCAAGTCTTTCAGTTTCAATTTTACAGTAGACATCCACCAGAAACTGTTGGAATAGACGACCGCTTAGCAAGATCATCTTCCTGCTCTTCTTGAATGTAGAAGATAATAACTGGAGTGGAATCTTTTTATTTAGCCTATTTTCAGGTACAGGCCGTCAGTTCCGTACGGAAAAAGTAATGGGTACTGTAGTGGGTCGTACGATCGATGAAGCTCCGATATCTGCTGTCATGGACCTTCTCGAAGGTGAATAACAATGTCCCTTGTACATGTCGGATCGTTGGGCATAAACATGCTCTTCATCCACTTGTAGGTGCAATTGGTATCGCCTTTGGTGTCTTTTCACGGTTTTTTATCTCATGAATTGCACTTCGTAAATCTTCAATTCCTTCGCTTCGCTGAATTTATATTTCAATTCGTGAGTCCGTGAGGGAATTGCTGGACGCGTACTTGTCTGTTTTGTTCTAAGAAGGAATGGCTGTTGACTTCGAGCACAACTTCTTTCCTCAAACCACTGAAGAAGCTTCATTCGTCTTCTAACTGGTCTGTATATGTCGTCTTATGAAGTAGATTTGGAGGAAATTGCGTGTTGGACTCCTAACACTTGGGTACACTACGTTCCTATGCGATGAAAATTTGTCCATGCACACTTGAGAAGTGGGACTCCATCCTGACTGTTGTCGACTCTGCGAACGAAGCTAGTCATCTGGAAGCACTGTTGTAGGCCTCGGATATTTTGAAATGAAATGGCGGAGGTGGTGATCGGATTTCTGTGATGTCTTTGAGAAATTGTGGCCAAGGAGGAAATGGCTGGAGCAGAAGCATTGCCATTGTTACAGCAGAAGCCTGGTCGCTCGCTACCGAATTTAGCCGCAGAACAGTGCGGACAAATTGTTCCATTCAATCGGCGCTGCAACATTTGTCTGGCTACGGAAATTGTCCTCCGAATAGTCATATGCGATGGGCAGTAGTTGAAGTTGAGGTTCAGGGCCAGGGCCAGCTTCACCTTGCGTTTGTAGTTCGAGCCTACGACGGCGCGCCATCTGACGGGCTTTCGGGGTACCATCTCCAATTGGTTTCCTTTTTTTGGAGTCGGCATGGTTCACCTGCAGTAGAAAACAGATAGTGAACAATGAACAGAGTCTGTAAAATGATGTCCAATATGACATACACCACTGGCAGTAGGAAAAAGGGTGAATGAAGTTTCGCCTTGTGCATATTGAAGCATTTTGAATTCAATTCTAGTAGGTAATAGGAATGGGAAATGGTAATACCATGCAACCTCCTGATGGTCAAGCAGTGAACAACACAGGACTGATTTCAATTGAAATTTTCATGGAAATATATTTTATGAGGATGTTCAATATCACTGTTAGGATCAAGGCTAGGGCTTGGACTTGGGGGGATGCTTGCAACAGAATTTTCATCAGAGGAGTGACTTGAGGAGTCTTCATATTCCTTGTTATTATTGGCATCTGCCATCACGATCGAACTCTTACTTGTGAGACGGTTGAAGAAGTACTTTTACGGAGCGGTAGACTCAAGGCTCACTGAAGCACTGAAGGCTCGAAGGCTATTTCTGTCGGTTCATATTTCAAGGATCAAGCGGCCATTGTTGTTCAATTCAAGTTGGGTTACCAGATTTTTATGTGCACGTGCTCAATCCCGCACCCACCGGAAAAGACCCAAGTACACTGTCAGTACTCACCTCCACACTAAAACGATGATCATGATTTTGGGTTTAACCGTAACTGACCGGGCGATACTTTGTTGGCAGTTGGTCCGGCTGGGCAGGCGGTATCGGTCGATGAAAATTTCAAAACGGCAACCATGTATAAAAAAAGCAAAGAAATACTTTGTACTTAGTCAGAAAGTCATGGTTTTTGAAGAAACTACGGCACATGGAAAGTGCAAATTCGTCAGGTATGAACTCAACTGTTTTCTCCCCAAATGGAGCGTGATTCTATGAGCCGAACTCATCTTAGTGGTCCTCTAAAAAATGGGAAACATTTTTATTTCTTTTTTGTGCAATAATTCCGCCCATTTTGCAAATGGAGAACATGAACTGTTTAACTACCATAATCATCAAAACGAATTTTGAGGGGCCTCTTAAGGAAGACAATAATATCATTACTATATATGTCAAAGCTTGTTTCATTTCATGCAGTAACAAAAATCTGATGGTGGAACAAAAAAGGGGCGTGCGAAAATATTAATATTAATATATATATATATATATATATATATATATATATATATTACATATGTAATGTTATTTTTATAATAAATGTTTTATGGTGAAGTTATTATTTTATGTGACAGCTGTTTTGGAAAGGAATCCTTAAATGGTTGATGTGAGTGCTTTAATCAAAGGTATTCAATTTCCACACGGAGGGGATTTGTTGTTTATTGTTTATTTATCGATTTTCGTGTTTTTACATGTTCAATAAAACTCGTCTGTCTAAAGTACAATACTGTAAGAGCAATGGAAGCAGAACTTGGTGCGATAAAATTAAAATACAAAGTTGCTAATTATATACCTTTGATTGTGGTATAACTTAAAATGAAAAGAATGAATACGCTTGCTTTTCGGTTTTGAGGGAGTGATCAACAAAATTCATCAATTTTAATGAGACTCGACTTTGCTCTGCATTCCAGAACGCAGGCAAGTGAACTGTGGGTTGGAAGAGAAAAGGTAACTTGTGGTTACATTGGAGAAGATACCAGGGTAAGCGATTTCATGTGTTTTGTCAGAAACAATAATTTTTTGTTCATGTTTGTGCATTAAATTTAATCGAAAATATTTCACTTTTAAAGTACAGTCATACCCTGGTTTATATCTCCCCCTTTTAACATCGTTTCGCAAATACGTCGTCACATTATTAATACCACTACCCGACTTGCGTCGCCTCATCTCGCACTTACATCGTTTCAAAAGCCATACATTTTATTCTCAATTGTTTCCAGAGCTGGCAAAGTGCCCTTGATGTTGCTGGGTTATTAAGTTTGCTTCTGACTACGATGCATGCCATCTATGACTCGAGGGCTGCAATTGGAGATCGCTGATGGTTCCCGGTTGTACTTGAAATTTTGCCTCATAATGAAAACAGAGGTTTTTTGGTTTTTTTTTTTTAAATCAAAAGGCGGGACACCACAGACACCAAGATTAAACACTTAATACCTCATTCCGGGAACCATAAAAATGCCGCCGTTCATTGAAGGAGGAAGAAGAAGAAGAAGAGGTACTGCCAACTTTGACCACTTCCAGAAGAGGTTTATTTTTATTTATGTTTGGTAATTGTTTCTTTGTTTTTTTTTAATACGTGTGTTTACTTGTATATAACAGTCATCAATCATAAAAGGTAATATCATCGTTAAAAAGCAAAATATAATACGCAAAGTGGCAACGTGAGGAACGCATCCCCCCTTTCCCCCTTAAGAACTCTTTAGACCCCGAAGACCCTCAAGGACCCCTAAATCTCCCAAGACCTTTAAGACCATTTATAACCTCAAGACCCTTTAAGACACCTGAAACCATTAAGACCCTCAATCCTTCAATACCCCTCACACCTTTAAGACCCTTTATAACCCAAAGACCCTTTTGACCCCTAAGATCCCTTAAGACCCCAAATACCCTTTAAACCCTCGAATATCCCATTAGAGCCCTTGGACCCCGAAGACCTTTTACAGCCTCTGCAGTAACACTTGAGGGTCTCCAGCCATAATAAAAAGGTCCCTCATTGGTAAACCACTTCAGTACCAAGCTAAGAGAGTGCAAAATAGAATTAATTAATTAATCTTTGTATGTTTTTTCAGGTTCAGCTCATCTTGGTTGGTAGTATAGGGAAAAGTCCCACATGGCACAGAGAAAGTCCCAGCGTGGCACAGAAAAGTCCCACGTGGCACAGATAACAGAGTCCCACGTGGCACAGAGAAAGTCCCCACGTGGCACAGAGAAAGTCCCACGGCACAGAGAAAGTCCCACGTGCACAGAGAAAGTCCCACGTGGCACAGAGAAAGTCCCACGTGCACAGAAAAGTCCCACGTGGAACAGAAAAAGTCCCACGTGGAACAGAAAAAGTCCCACGTGGAACAGAAAAAGTCCCACGTGAAACAGAAAAAGTCCCACGTGAAACAGAAAAAGTCCCACGTGGCACAGAGAATGTCCCACGTGGCACAGAGAATGTCCCACGTGGCACAGAAAAAGTCCCACGTGGAACAGAAAAAGTCCCACGTGGCAAAGATAAACGGTGTCCATGACAACAATTTCACCCCATTGTAATAATATGGGATTTTTTTTTGTGATATTATTTCCAATCGTCAGGAATTTTTCAGTGTCAGATTGAAACTGGCAAAGCTTATTTGTACGTATGTGTAGTATATGTTTATAAAATCAGGTCGAAATTAGTCAAAGGTCAAGGTCAATGACATCCAAAACATGTAAAACACTTATTAGGTGGCAATTTAAAAAATGTATTAACCAAATTTGGTATGCATAACATTCCATCCTATAAAACACTTAATAGGTAAAAGTTTCCAAATTTCCAAGTTGCTGTTTCCATGGCAACTGTTTGTTTTGATTTTTCAAGAATGCATCCTACCCCAGCTGCACGTGCACCTGTCCGCAGCACTCGCCCCCTCAAACTTGTGAAGCTCGGCCGGACCCACCTGGTCGAGATCAGCTTCAAGGGAGAATAGAGTTCTCCCTCCGTTCCCGAAGGAGGCTATCCAGCTGCTCGCACCGGGTCCCTAGCAGTCCGCAGCTCCCTCATGGTCCTCCACTACCTCAATGTGTGTGTGCTCGTCCCCAACCCCGTCCAATTCATCCTCTATCTCCGTGTCTCTGTACATTTTCTCTCCTTGGTCCTTTTTCTGTTTTCTTCCTGGTTCCATTTTCCTTCCCATTGGAGTCGTTCTTCCTCTTGAGCCCCATTAGCTGTTCGTTCTCCCTCCGGAGTTTTTCCATCTCTCTGGACTTCAATTTACTCTCTCCTTGAGTTCATTAATTTCAACCTCATTTTGTTTTTTGTTTTCCATCCCACAGTCTCTCACGTTCTTTATTCTCCAATCTCATCGTTTCTTCAATTGGCTTAGTTATTTTTCCTTGTTTCGTTCGTTGTTCTTTCATTATTTCTGCGACTTCAACCTTGCTTTCTTTTTTAATTGTTCTTGTCTTTCTTTTTTAATTTCTTTCACCCCCTGTCCCTCATTCTCCAACCTCATAGTTTTCCTTCAATTGGTTAACCTCAAATTCATGTTCTTTGTTGTTTTCTATTCCACTGTTCCTTCCCGTTCTTCCTTCTCCAATCTCGTTGTCTCCCTCAATTGACTGATTTCTCCTTCCTGCTTCATTCCTTGCTCCTTCACTTTCTCCTCGTACTCCAGCCTTGCCTTTTCTTCCAATTGGTTAACCTCGGCTTCATGTTCTTTTTGTTTTCTATCCATTGTTCCTCTCGTTCTTCATTCTGTAATCTCATTATTTCCTTAAATTGCCTGATTTCTCCTTCCTGCTTCAGTTGTTCTTCCCTCATTACTCTTTCTTGCATCTCATTCTGCAATCTCGTATATTTCTTTCAACTGACTGATTTCTTTCTCCTGTCTCATTCCTTGTTCTTTGTATTTCCTATTCCACTGTCTTCCTTGTTCCTCATTCTGCAATCTTCGTTATTTCCTTCAATTGGCTGACTTCCTTCTCCTGTTCTCAATCTTTGTTCTTTCAGTACTCTTTCTTGTTCCTCGTTCTGCAATCTCGTGGTTTCCTTCCATTGGGCCGATTTCCTTCTTCTGTCTCATTCGTTCTTCCATCATTACTCTTTCTTGCATCTCATTTCTTTAATCTGGCCTTAGCTTCCAGCTGTTTCGATCTGTACAGTGTGGTTCCTTAACGTTTCATTTCTCTGCTGTCGTTCTTTCTTCTCTCACCATCCTCAACTCATTTTGTAATTCCGTCTCTTTGTCCTGGGTGTTTCCGTAACTCAGAAGCTTTCTTTTCCAATTCCTTTCTCATCTCCGCACACTCCGACCTTGCTTTGGCTTCTAATTATTCGATCTGCTCAGTGTGGTCCCTCAACATCTCATTTCTCTGTCTCCGTTCTTTCCTCTCTGAACATCTCCAGCTCGTTTTGTAATTCCGTCTCTTTGTTCTGGTGTTTCCGTAACTCAGAAATTTTTTCCCATTTTTCCTTTCTGGCCTCATCACCTCTTTTGCCTTCTTCCTTCCACAATTCGTTCATTTCATCATACTCCAACCTTGCCTCTTCTTTCAATTGTTTCTGATATTCCTGTTCTCTTTTTACCTTCTCCTCCGGTTGCTTTACTTCCAAATTGTGTTTCCGTTTTTGCTCCTCTATTCTTTTCTTCAGTTCGCTCTCCGCTTGTTCCCATTTATGGATACTCAACTCTATTTTCCCCACTTTTCCCTCTAGTTCTTTGAACTGTCTTGACTTCTCCAATAGTTCTTTCTTTAATTGGTTTACTTCCAGATCGTGTTCCCCTTTTTTCTTTTCGAGCTCGGTTGTCCATTCTTCCTCCCATTGTTTCCGAAGCCCGCCAATGTCCGCCTGCCTCGCCTGCCTTGCCCACGTGGTTTGAAACGGTTGTTGGGAGCGCTCGCCTCGTGTCGTGCCATTCGCCACGCTATAAATAGGCCGCTCGCTCCGTGCTGCGCTGAGGTGCGATCGTGCCGCCATTATGCGACTCAGTTTGCCGGTTAAAGTCCGTGCTCAGAATATGGGGTTGAGCTTCCCCACGGATAACATTACAAGAAGTACCATCCCGGGCCATGGATTCTATTATTACACATATTTATTACCCCCGGCACCCGCTCGCTTTGAAATGCCATCTTATTTCACGTAAGCGGATTAAATTTAAATTTCTCGTAATATGGAGGGAATCGGGGGTCGCTCCACTCACCCCTGAACCGATCCCGTGAATTTAGCTTGAAGACGGGGTGGATTCGAACTTCACTCCCGGACACCAATGTTGTGAATTCGCGCCCCGCCGGCGTTGCGAACGACCGCGTGTAACCAATAGCGGCCGCTTCGCCCACCGAACGTGCAATTCAGTCGTGACCCTCCTGGAACTACCGCCAAGGAGTAGTCACGGGTGGGGTTTAACCTCACCACAACCCAGTCCGCATTCTACCCGCGCGAAATAGGGTGAATCGCCGAATGTCGATATACCTAAGACCCGCGCGGGTAGCGTACCGAGGAGTTGTACCACGCCACAGGTCGACTCCGGACACGAACCGCTTAAGGCGCTCGGTCCGTGCTACAGGATAACCGAGCGAGTTATCGTCGACCTTGACGGTTCAGATTATTTACCGGGCGTTTTAAACCCACTACCAATCCCTTACGTGATGCAAGATGGAGATTCAATAAAAGGAAAAGACGAAGCAAAACGGGAACAATCGGACAAGCACATTTAATAGGGAAGCACGGAAGGCACGTATATTACAGTAAAACAAAGGAACAAAAGCAATACACGTATACGTTTATGCAAAGAAAAACACAAGCAAAGAACCAACGCAGATCTACAACCGAATAAGGCAATTCACACGGCAACACTTAAAACGGTTCTACTTCTCAAGACTGGCGCCACCCACAGACATTTACACAAACCCCAAAAGAAAAGGAAGTCGCGACTTCCCTGAGTCGTCGTCCAGCCCTTGGCGACCGCAACTCCGAGTCTCTCGGCGTGGTCCACTGGGCTCGTGCCTTGCGCCTGCACGTGTCGTCCGCCCGACAGCTCGGACGGGTTCTGGGGGAATGGGCCGGGTTTTCGCCGCTATTCGGTGCGGACGAGGGAGGGAAATGGCAGGCGCTCCGTCCCACTAGCGGGTCTCGGGACTGCACCGTCTCCGCTCGACCCTCCGACCAGGAACAATCACCAGGGACCAGGTTCGACGACCCGTGGAATTCGACGACCTGCGCCAACTCGACGACCTTCACCCGACCACGACCAGACCCGAACGAAACGAACAGAACCTCAACCTCTTCCTCCGAACGAACGAACCATAAGCAGGGACTTTACAACAACTCTCGACAATTCTCCTCCAGGGACAAGGGAACAGGGACTCTCCACGCCCACCCTTTTGTAGGGTCGGGCTCCGCCCTTCGCTACGCCCCGCGCCCCGCCCCGTTCTTGGCTCCTCCTTCCTTCGAGACGCTTCCAGAAATGCCTCGAAGGGGGGCGTTCCTCTCCCCTGACCGCGTCACACCACGCATCCGCCAATCGGGAGAGGACGCGCCACCCCTCCCCCTTTCTCACCAAGCGCGGGGAAAAATGGCGGGAAAACCCCACAGGCGTTGTTGGTTTTCTTCTCCACGCGCCGTACGACGAGGGAAGGAAGATTCGGGCGGGAGATATTTGCGCGGGCGTTTTGGGCGGGAATCTTTGGAGATCTTGCGGAGATATTTAAGCGGGAGTTTTGGGCAGGAGATGCCCCTTCGCTCCCTTGTTGCTGCTGCCACTCCGCTCCTTTCATCCGTCCCGCGGAGATCGTGACCGTACGGTGCTCGTTGAATGGCGAGTGGCGAAGATGGTGGTAGCGTAGTTGTGGAAGGTGGCGTCGTGGTGTGAATGGCGTGATTGTTGGCGTCGTGTAGTAATCGTGATCGTTGCGATGTTGGTTGTGGCGATGTTCGTTGTTGTTCTTGCACCAAAATAACGACAGCAAAAGAAAACGGCTAACTGAAGAATCGCAGCCCGAATGGATCACACATATTCCCTCTAAACAACGGGTTTGGGCTAACTACACATGGACTTACCGATATATCTCACCTGAGGACCCTTTATGGTGTAATGCGAATTTCCACAGCCGTAACAATATATATATATATATATATATATATATATATATATATATTATATATATATATATATATATATATATATATATACATACATGTGTGTGTGTGTGTGTGTTTGTACATGTTAATCACTTGCGATAGTTCTGAGTGGACCGCCATTGTCTATAAGGCGTAAACATTTACCACATCATCACTTACGTTG
>CM068967.1:74368069-74388225 GCA_035128595.1 Eptatretus atami
ACACATCTATATATATATGTATATATATATATATATGTATATATAATATATATATATATTGTTGTGAATTCGCGCCCCGCCGGCGTGCGAACGGACCGCGTGTAACCAATAGCGGCCGCTTCGCCCACCGAACGTGCAATTCAGTCGTGACCCTCCTGGGAACTACCGCCAAGGAGCTAGTCATGGGTGGGGGTTTAACCTCACCACAACCCAGTCCGCATTCTACCCGTGCGAAATAGGGTGAATCGCCGAATGTCGATATACCTAAGTACCCGCGCGGGTAGGTACCGAGGAGTGTTACCACGCCACAGGTCGACTCCGGACACGAACGCTTAAGCGGCTCGGTCCATGCTACAGGATAACTGAGCGGAGTTATCGTCGACCTTGACGGTTCAGATTATTTACCGGGCGTTTCAAACCCACTACCAATCCCTTACGTGATGCAAGATGGAGATTCAATAAAAGGAAAGACGAAGCAAAACGGGGAACAATCGGACAAGCACATTTAATACGGAAGCACGGAAGGCACGTATATTACAGTAAAACAAAGGAACAAAAGCAATACACGTATACGTTTATGCAAAGAAAACACAAGCAAAGAACCAACGGCAGATCTACAACTGAATAAGGCAATTCACACGGCAACACTTAAAACGGTTCTACTTCTCAAGACTGGTGCCACCCACAGACATTTACACAAAACCCCAAAAGAAAAGGAAGTCGCGACTTCCCTGAGCGCGTCGTCCAGCCCTTGGCGACCGCAACTCCGGAGTCCCTCCGGCGTGGTCCACTGGGCTCATTGCCTCGCGCCTGCACGTGTCGTCCGCCTGACAGCTCGGACGGGTTCTGGGGGAATGGGCCGGGTTTCGGTGCGGACGAGGGGGAAATGGCAGGCGCTCCGTCCCACTAGCGGGGTCTCGGGACTGCACCGTCTCCGCTCGACCCTCCGACCAGGAACAATCACCAGGGACCAGGTTCGACGACCCGTGGCAATTCGACGACCTGCGCCAACTCGACGACCTTCACCCGACCACGACCATACCCGAACGAACGAACAGAACCTCAACCTCTTCCTCCTCCGAACGAACCATAAGCAGGGACTCTCCAACAACTCTCGACAATTCTCCTCCAGGGACAAGGGAACAGGGACTCTCCACGCCCACCCTTTTGTAGGTCGGGCTCCGCCCTTCGCTCCGCCCCCGCAACCCGCCCCGTTCTTGGCTTCATCCTTCCTCGAGACGCTTCCAGAAAATGCCTCGAAGGGGGCGTTCCTCTCCCCCGCCGCGTCCACACCGCGCATCCGCCAATCGGGAGAGGACGCGCCACCCCCTCCCCCTTTCTCACAAGCGCGGGGAAAATGGCGGGGAAAACCCACAGGCGTTGTTCGTTTTCTTCTCCACGCGCCGTACGACGAGGGAAGAAGATTATTGGGCGGGAGATATTTGCGCGGGCGTTTGGGCGGAGATCTTTGGCGGGAGATATTTAAGCGGGAGTTTTGGGCGGGAGATGCCCCTTCGCACCCTTGTTGCTGCTGCCACTCCGCTCCTTTCATCCGTCCCTCGGAGATCGTGACCGCACGGTGCTCGTTGAATGGCAAGTGGCGAAGATGGTGGTAGCGTAGTTGTGGAAGTGCGTCGTGGTGTGAATGGCTGATATTTTGGCGTCGTGTAGTAAATGGCGTGATCGTTCGATGTTGGTTGTGGCAATGTTCGTTGTTGTTCTTGCCACCAAAATAACGACAGCAAAAGAAAAACGGCTAACTGAAGAATCGCAGCCCGAATGGATCACACATATTCCCTCTAAACAACGGGTTTGGGCTAACTACACATGGACTTACCGATATATCTCACCTGAGGACCCTTTTATGGTGTAATGCGAATTTCCACAGCCGTAACACTACCCCCTCCCCTTTTTACAGACTCGTCCCGAGTCGTCCAATTCTCGTGTGCCATCATGTGTAGTTCTCCCCTAATACGTTTTACCTTCGGTTCCCTGAGTGCGACATTCAGTGTATTCGTGTCCCCAAAATAAATAACCTGAGGGCTGAGTAAACTAACTAACAAACACACTCATCCGGACGACTTAAATAAAATGCCGGCGCTAGGACTGACATGCCGGGGCGCACTCATATACAATACAACTTAACCTTATAAATTTACACTAACCATGGCCCAGGATCTATGGACTCTGCAGGAAAAAGGTAAAAGTCAACGGTGAACCGGCGCACGGGCCGCCACTGCAGGCCCGTGTTGTAGCTGCCAACAGGACAGTCCTTGCAACTCACGACGATCCGGCGCACATGTAATGAACGGGTGGGGGGGGGAATCAAAAAGAACCGGGGCAAACTGATGAGGGCAGTAGCATGGCATGGCAAAGGTGATTGCAGGCAAACACAAGCCGGCAGAACAAGGCCGCTGCAGGCGAACACAGCCGGCGGACGATCCGACCGGCACAGGCCTTGAAGCAACAGCCGCAGACGATCCGGCCGTACAGGCCTCGCAGCAAAACAACAGCTGCCGATGAAGTTGGCCGGCCTTCCCGCCGTGCAGTGCAGGTTGGTGGAGGGAGTGCGGTGGTGCTGGCCACTCAAAAGGCTGGGCTCGGACCTACCTAACTATTTCCCTCCCACCTATCGCCTTTGCCTGTCTCCGTCCATACCCACTCCTTAATTTGTAAAACCCAATTAGCCCCAAACTTATTTTTTTGTTATTTTTATTATTTTTTTGCTCTTTTTTACTTCCCACTATAAATTCGTCCCCTAACCCCCTTTTTCGTCATTGTTCGGCTAACCTATCTCGTCACTAGCCTACTCCCACCCCTATGTTCCCTTCCCGAGGGGAATGATTGAGGGCTAGCGTCCTGCGTCGAGGCCCAACTCAAGCCTCAGGATGGCCTCCCCAGACTTCAGCGATCTAAAACCCAAAGTGGGTCCAGCGGCCCACTACGAGAGCGAAGGGTGGATGGTGCGAGGGGTACACTTCCTAATCTACCCTAACCATTATCACTTAAACTACCCCGGGGCTTTCAACAAGCGCCTCTCGCTTAATCTACTGGTTCTATCAACCCAGATTCCCGTCGCCTGTGTTGGTGTCCTCACAATTTCGGGCATGCCCCCCAATTTTCCGCCCGTGCCCTCACACGGTTTCGTGGCTGGGACGCGTGGCTCCCTTGGCAGGCACTACCCTCTGTCGATTCTCCAGCTATGCACCCCTGGGCACTACACTGCCTCTGAGCCTACCAGCTCCCTAAACACCGGGGAGTGCCCTCCCTGGCGACTCCCTTGAAACGCTCACGTGGCAGGCTGGTGCCCGGGCCCCTTCCCTGGGTGCCGTGCCCAATGCATTGCCCACGCGGCTAATGGCGCCCCGGGCCCCCGCATCATGCGGGCGCACCCTGTCCACTACACTATCCGGCCCCCCATGGCCCTTGGCCTACCGCGGCCGACGAGCCGCTGCCCGGGGTACCCACTCAGCGATACTCACCTTACGCAGCCACGCTCCCAGCCCGTCAACAGGGCTCCTGCACCCCTCCAAACGGGTTTCGAGCCTACTTTCCCACCAACAACAAAACGACCTCCATTTTCAATTTAACTAACCCACTAACTCACTTTATCCTGACCCCGGGGGTCCCTTGGGCGGGAATCACTCCTCCCCCCAATCACTCATCGCACCATGCATTCCACATTCGCTCCATTCACACAGACCCGCTGGCCTCACTCACTCAACATGTTTCCATCTCACTACTCTTCAACACTCCATCGCTGAACTCAGCCATCCTTCTCACTACATCCCCTAACTAACTCGTGCTCTCCACGTCGTCCCTTACACTACAGCACGGTCCTTTTAACCTACGTAGCTAAGCTACGTCCCCTCAACACATCCACAAGTCTGTCTCTGTCTCCAAATAATCATTTTCCCATATTCCATCCTAAATCTCAACTACAATCCCTCTACCTAATCCATTCCACGGGCTCCATGAGGACTTACCCCTGCCCATGAAGCCGTCTAACTATCACTAACCCTTCCCCCTAACTAGTTGTGTCCTGTGCCCTGGACGGGGTCTTTCACCCCTGCCTCGGAATCCTGTTCACCTGAAAGCGAGGCTTGCTTTGTTCAACTTTTTTTTTTCCTATGCGCCACCAGCGCGAAAACTCGCAACCTGCGCTCGTTCCCCGTGACGTCATGGCAGCTGTTCGTGCACCTCGTCCCTCTTGGACGGTACCATCCGGCAGGGACTCCCCTCCTGCCGGATTCCAACCCGACGTGCAGCCATGACGTCACCCTGCGCATTCAAAAGCAAGCTCGCGTTTCGAGGGGTTCCCCACACGAACACATGTGCTCTGCCCGTCGGAGCTTCACACACACGCCCGCGTGGAGAACCCATCTGTTCCGAATCCATTAACCAGCCTAGCTTTTGTCGTCCGCGGGATCGCAACATCCACCGCTGCGTTTACGGACCGGGTTTCACTCCCGCAAGCACGCACATGGCGGCCTCGTGCGCTGCACGGCACGAACCTCGCGCTCGCTGGTGTGCAAACTCGGCGCGGTCCCCAAAACAGCTACGGCCGCTACTCGGCCTTTGTCCATCTGTCGCCGTCGTCGTCTGCATTCAATCCACGCGCTCAAAACTCCATTCGACCCACGCACACCTGCGTGTCATGACGCTCACACTCCATGTCATTACATTCACACCGGGAGACGCGGCTGCGTGCTCCGCATGCCGACCGTCATCTCCCTTACATACAGCGACCTCACCACACACGGTCTCCCTTGCACTCGGCCGTTCACTCACTCGTGCCGTTTCCTTCCACACACCATACCGCCCAAACACGCGGGGGCACTCACATGCTGTGTTTCACTCACACCCGGCCTTCCACTCGCACAGGGGGTTTCACTCAGACACGGGCCTCTGTCACACGCGGTGCTTCTTCCTCACACGACGTGCTGGGAGGCCCGCCACCTCTGCTCACTCGTAACCACCCCACTCACACACGGGGCTCTTTCACACACGGTGCGCTGGAAGGCCACGCACTCCGGCACACTCGGTGACCACACCACTCACACACGGGGGCGCACTCACAACCTTTCACCACACACACCGGGGACAAGCGCACTGGGGATTAGTGCCACCACAAGGGGTTCCGGGGGCCTCCATACCCCCCAAGCTGCACGTGCACCTGTCCGCAGCACTCGCCCCCTCAAACTTGTGAAGCTCGGCCGGACCCACCTGGTCGAGATCAGCTTCAAGGGAGAATAGAGTCTCCCTCCGTTCCCGAAGGAGGCTATCCAGCTGCTCGCACCGGGTCCCTAGCAGTCCGCCAGCTCCCTCCCATGGTCCTCCACTACCTCAATGTGTGTGTGCTGCGTCCCCAACCCCGTCCAATTCATCCTCTATCTCCCGTGTCTCTGTACATTTCTCTCCTTGGTCCTTTTTCTTGTTTCTTCCTGGTTTCCATTTTCCTTCCCATTGGAGTCGTTCTTCCTTCTCTGAGCCCCATTAGCTGTTCGTTCTCCCTCCGGAGTTTTTCCATCTCTCTGGACTTCAATTTACTCTCTCCTTGAGTTCATTAATTTCAACCTCATTTTGTTTTTTGTTTTCCATCCCACAGTCTCTCACGTTCTTTATTCTCCAATCTCATCGTTTCTTCAATTGGCTTAGTTATTTTTCCTTTTCGTTCGTTGTTCTTTCATTATTTCTGCGTACTTCAACCTTGCTTTCTTTTTTAATTGTTCTTGTCTTTCTTTTTAATTTTCTTTCACCCCCTGTCCCTCATTCTCCAACCTCATAGTTTCCTTCAATTGGTTACCTCAAATTCATGTTCTTTGTTGTTTTCTATTCCACTGTTCCTTCCCGTTCTTCCTTCTCCAATTCTGTTGTCTCCCTCAATTGACTGATTTCTCCTTCCTGCTTCATTCCTTGCTCCTTCACTTATCTCCTCGTACTCCAGCCTTGCCTTTTCTTCCAATTGGTTAACCTCGGCTTCATGTTCTTTTTGTTTTCTATCCCATTGTTCCTCTCGTTCTTCATTCTGTAATCTCATTATTTCCTTAAATTGCCTGATTTCTCCTTCCTGCTTCAGTTGTTCTTCCCTCATTACTCTTTCTTGCATCTCATTCTTGCAATCTCGTTATTTCTTTCAACTGACTGATTTCTTTCTCCTGTCTCATTCCTTGTTCTTTGATTTCCTATTCCACTGTCTTCCTTGTTCCTCATTCTGCAATCTCGTTATTTCCTTCAATTGGCTGACTTCCTTCTCCTTTCTCAATCTTTGTTTCTTTCAGTACTCTTTCTTGTTCCTCGTTCTGCAATCTCGTGGTTTCCTTCCATTGGCGCCGATTTCTTCTTCTGTCTCATTCGTTCTTCCATCATTACTCTTTCTTGCATCTCATTTCTTTAATCTGGCCTTAGCTTCCAGCTGTTTCGATCTGTACAGTGTGGTTCCTTAACGTTTCATTTCTCTGCTGTCGTTCTTTCTTCTCTCACCATCCTCAACTCATTTTGTAATTCCGTCTCTTTGTCCTGGTGTTTCCGTAACTCAGAAGCTTTCTTTTCCAATTCCTTTCTCATCTCCGCACACTCCGACCTTGCTTTGGCTTCTAATATTCGATCTGCTCAGTGTGGTCCCTCAACATCTCATTCTCTGTCTCCGTTCTTTCCTCTCTGAACATCTCCAGCTCGTTTTGTAATTCCGTCTCTTTGTTCTGGTGTTCCGTAACTCAGAAATTTTTTCCCATTTTTCCTTTCTGGCCTCATCACCTCTTTTGCCTTCTTCCTTCCACAATTCGTTCATTTTCATCATACTCCAACCTTGCCTCTTCTTTCAATTGTTTCTGATATTCCTGTTCTCTTTTTACCTTCTCCTCCGGGTTGCTTTACTTCCAAATTGTGTTTCCGTTTTTGCTCCTCTATTCTTTTCTTCAGTTCGCTCTCCGCTTGTTCCCATTTATGGATACTCAACTCTATTTTTCCCCACTTTTCCTCTAGTTCTTTGAACTGTCTTGACTTCTCCAATAGTTCTTTCTTTAATTGGTTTTACTTCCAGATCGTGTTCCCCTTTTTTCTTTTCGAGCTCGGTTGTCCATTCTTCCTCCCATTGTTTCCGAAGCCCGCCAATGTCCGCCTGCCTCGCCTGCCTTGCCCACGTGTGTTTGAAACGGTTGTTGGGAGCGCTCGCCTCGTGTCGTGCCATTCGCCACGCTATAAATAGGCGCTCGCTCCGTGCTGCGCTGAGGTGCGATCGTGCCGCCATTATGCGACTCAGTTTGCCGGTAAAGTCCGTGCTCAGAATATGGGGTTGAGCTTCCCCACGGATTAACATTACAAGAAGTACCATCCCGGGCCATGGATTCTATATTATTACACATATTTATTACCCCCGGCACCCGCTCGCTTTGAAATGCCATCTTATTTCACGTAAGCGGATTAAATTTAAATTTCTCGTAATATGGAGGGAATCGCGGGGTCGCTCCACTCACCCCTGAACCGATCCCGTGAATTTAGCTTGAAGACGGGGTGGATTCGAATCTCACTCCCGGACACCAATGTTGTGAATTCGCGCCCCGCCGGCGTGCGAACGACCGCGTGTAACCAATAGCGGCCGCTTCGCCCACCGAACGTGCAATTCAGTCGTGACCCTCCTGGAACTACCGCCAAGGAGTTAGTCACGGGTGGGGTTTAACCTCACCACAACCCAGTCCGCATTCTACCCGCGCGAAATAGGGTGAATCGCCGAATGTCGATATACCTAAGTACCCGCGCGGGTAGCGTACCGAGGAGTTGTACCACGCCACAGGTCGACTCCGGACACGAACCGCTTAAGCGGCTCGGTCCGTGCTACAGGGATAACCGAGCGGAGTTATCGTCGACCTTGACGGTTCAGATTATTTACCCGGCGTTTTAAACCCACTACCAATCCCTTACGTGATGCAAGATGGAGATTCAATAAAAGGAAAAGACGAAGCAAAACGGGAACAATCGGACAAGCACATTTAATAGGAAGCACGGAAGGCACGTATATTACAGTAAAACAAAGGAACAAAAGCAATACACGTATACGTTTATGCAAAGAAAAAACACAAGCAAAGAACCAACGCAGATCTTACAACCGAATAAGGCAATTCACACGGCAACACTTAAAACGGTTCTACTTCTCAAGACTGGCGCCACCCACAGACATTTACACAAACCCCAAAAGAAAAGGAAGTCGCGACTTCCCTGAGTGCGTCGTCCAGCCCTTGGCGACCGCAACTCCGAGTCTCTCTGGCGTGGTCCACTGGGCTCGTGCCTCTTGCGCTGCACGTGTCGTCCGCCCGACAGCTCGGACGGGTTCTGGGGGAATGGGCCGGGTTTTCGCCGCTATCTCGGTGCGGACGAGGGAGGGAAATGGCAGGCGCTCCGTCCCACTAGCGGGTCTCGGGACTGCACCTCTCCGCTCGACCCTCCGACCAGGAACAATCACCAGGGACCAGGTTCGACGACCCGTGGAAATTCGACGACCTGCGCCAACTCGACGACCTTCACCCGACCACGACCAGACCCGAACAAACGAACAGAACCTCAACCTCTTCCTCCGAACGAACGAACCATAAGCAGGGACTTTACAACAACTCTCGACAATTCTCCTCCAGGGACAAGGAACAGGGACTCTCCACGCCCACCCTTTGTAGGGTCGGGCTCCGCCCTTCGCTACGCCCCGCGCCCCGCCCCGTTCTTGGCTCCTCCTTCCTTCGAGACGCTTCCAGAAAATGCCTCGAAGGGGGGCGTTCCTCTCCCCTGACCGCGTCACACCACGCATCCGCCAATCGGGAGAGGACGCGCCACCCCTCCCCCTTTCTCACCAAGCGCGGGGAAAAATGCGGGAAAACCCCACAGGCGTTGTTGGTTTTCTTTCTCCACGCGCCGTACGACGAGGGAAGGAAGATTCGGGCGGGAGATATTTGCGCCGGGCGTTTTGGGCGGCGGAGATCTTTGCGGGAGATCTTGGCGGGAGATATTTAAGCGGGAGTTTGGGCAGGAGATGCCCCTTCGCTCCCTTGTTGCTGCTGCCACTCCGCTCCTTTCATCCGTCCCGCGGAGATCGTGACCGTACGGTGCTCGTTGAATGGCGAGTGGCGAAGATGGTGGTAGCGTAGTTGTGGAAGGTGGCGTCGTGGTGTGAAGGCGTGATGTTGGCGTCGGTAGTGGAATGGCGTGATCGTTGCGATGTTGGTTGTGGCGATGTTCGTTGTTGTTCTTGCACCAAAATAACGACAGCAAAAGAAAAAACGGCTAACTGAAGAATCGCAGCCGAATGGATCACACATATTCCCTCTAAAACAACGGGGTTTGTGGCTAACTACACATGGACTTACCGATATATCTCACCTGAGGACCCTTTATGTTGTAATTGCGAATTTCCACAGCCGTAACAATATATATATAATATATATATATATATATTATATATATAATATAATATATATATATATATATATATATATATATATACATACATGTGTGTGTGTGTGTTGTGTTTGTACATGTTAATCACTTGCGATAGTTCTGAGTGGACCGCCATTGTCTATAAGGCGTAAACATTTACCACATCATCACTTACGTTGAATATCCGTTTCTCCCAAAACACACTCCAAAAATCGTCATTTGAGGTGACATCTACGAACCGTCGGAGATAGGTATCCTGCTAGTTCCATTAATTTTTATGAGAAAAATTGCTTTTGATTTTTACTTTCGATATCCGTTGCATTTTTCAGAAACGCATCCCTGATGGAAGGCAGGGTGTTGCAGAACTCGTTTGTTCTGTCCATGTGTGTGTATCCTAGGTATAATTCTTGTGCTGCTCCATTTAGATCATGCATACTCTATTCCAGACAAAATAAAGTATATTTTTTATTTTTCTCCTCTTTTTCATCTTCAATTGTGTTTATGTTGCTAAATTTTAAAGCTGTTGAAAGTATGATTCACATCCCAATGTTTGGAAAATCCAAAAATAATTTCAGGGTTTATCCCTGGAAGCTGGAATTTTCAAAATGGAAGCTCAAGGAAAAGCGAGTGACAGATGGGGGGATGTGAAAAACTGACGTATTGACAAGTCAGCAAGTAGACACAACGAGCTAAGAACTGAACAAATGAACGAACAGGAGAAAGAGAAGGGTGTCGGGCTCAGAAAATGAAAAAATTAATCCATTGTAAACAGTCCACAATTAATCCATCAATGCCCTTTTTCAGACTTATTAACATATTCACTTGTCTAAAAAACAGACTTAAAAAAAATGAGAGAGACAGGCACCTTTTTTGTAGTACGAGCCCTATTGGCTTTTGCCCCAAACTCTCGTGGGTCACTAAACGTGAGGTTTTTTTTTTGTTTGTTATCGAATTTTTATTAATTACTAGACAACCCGTGAACCCGTTGGGTTCCCGTTGTGACAGCGGTTGATAAAAAAATCATTTTAAAAAAAAAAAGAAGAAAAGATAGCTCCAGCGAAACTATTCCGCTGAGGTTGTTGCATTGATAAAATTCGCCCGAAGAGTACGTGACTGAATGGGGGAATTGATTTTTAAATAATTTTTTCATTGCCCGATTTGACGAAACTTGATATTGCACGTCAATGTTGAAAAAAAAACGGAGAAAAAAAGGGTCGAATAAATCATTGTGCGTAATCTTCTAATCACAATTGTATTTATTAATTAACACGGAAGTATTAGATCAAAATGGCAATGTTTTATTTATTGCTTTAAAAATAAATCGTTCTTTGTCTATACTAAATGTTTGAGATTTTAAAAATAAATCATTTCAAGAAAAAAAAAAGAAAAAAAGATAGCTCCAGTGAAGTATACCACTGTGGTTGTTTGCATTGATCAAATCTCCTGAAGAGTACTTGCTGAATCGGGAATTGATTTTTTAAGAATTTCTTCGTGTGCCCGATTTGAATAAAACTTGATACTGCACACCGCAGGTGAATGGTGAGTAAGGTGGCCTAAAATTTTGCGCTATCGTGTACCGTTTTAGCTGTATTTCGTGAACATACATACATACATACATACTACATACATACAAGATGAGAGTTTTAGTAATATATAGATCGATGTTTCTAGCATATTAAAGAGCATAACAATAGGGTAGTGGATCAACCTGACAAAAATGGGCAAAGGAAAGTCAGTGGCATGTCAATCCAACAGATACACAACCGAAACAGATCTCAGAAGGGGTAGGAGTCTCAGTGGTTAATTTTGGGGAACCCATGCGGTGGCAGTTGGCAGAAGACTTGGAATCTTGTTGTGAAGAGCTCGCTATAATGGAATCAGCAAGACACTTTCACATGAAGGAATAGACGTGAGCATTGAGTTCAGACTTTTGGAGAGGGTAAGAACAAAAAAGGGTTTCTGGCAGAATGCACGTGACCTAGAGGGGCAAGGACGTCATAACCGCTGTGGGAAGCAAGGAGTCTAAGCTGACATTTCAGGCATTAAAATCTTCATCTAGAACAAAATATAAAAAAGGAGTGAGCAAAAAAAAGGCCATTTTTTTTGTTCTGACAAAGGGTTAATGCTTTGAAATGTCAGCTTCTCCTTGTTTCCCACAGCAGTTAGCATACCCCGGTTCAACTTCTGTGATTTTGTTCATTGCTTTACGGAGATACTGATGTTTCCTATCACTGGGGGGTTTCAAGGTGAAAAGACAAGTGGCTTTCTGGCATTTGCCTCACTGCATGAATTGTTTCACCAAAAATGAGATGTTGGGCAGGGAAGCTGGAGATGTGAAGGTATGAGGTGATTAGATACAGGGATAAAGACAGTACTGTAGTTTGTTCATTGAGAAATGAGTCCAAGGTCGAGCAGGAACAATTGAAAAGCACCAACCTGTAGAAAACAGATTAATGCCATTGAAGTGAAGCCGTTGTTGTTGGACCAGATGTAAAGGGTTAAGTGGTGCATGTTTGTGGTGGGCAGTGGGGGGCATGTTTGCGATGAGATCATAAGAGACAAGAGGGAGCCAGGTAGGATTTAAGAAGTGGATGTGTCTGTATTTGCACTAAGACTGCTTTGTATGTTAGGATATCTAAATCAGCAATGCAGCCACACGTCGCTGTTGGGATGAAACATAGTACGTATACTGAAAGCTTTTAGGAAGACTATCACTGTACCTGCGTCTTCGATTGATATAAAATTGACCAATTTACTCCCCAGCAAGGAGAGAATGGAAACTGGAGAGAGAAAATTGGGATCATGGGTGGTGGGCAGAGGAGGGTGGAGTTGAGGAAAACAATACAACGAAGGTTTTTACCTTAACGTGTGCGAGGCGACAGCAAGACACCATTAACATTTGGTGAGGAATTGGAGAGAGATGCAGGATATAAAAGGTTGAAAATACTTTTTATGAGCAGGGAGGGGGAATGATGAGGAAGCGAAGGCATTGGAGAGTCAAGAAATAATGAAAGTTGTAGCTGGGGAGGTTTGGAATAAAAGGAAGGAGTTTTGAGGGTGGGGGATGGAGATAGTAAGGAGAAGACAATGTTTTCACATTAAATGAGTTGTTTCTTATACTGTAGAATTATTTAGTCTCATGAAAATAATAGAGAGAGGGTAAGCAGACAAAAGGTAAGGATTGAATATCCGTTTCTCCCAAAACACACTCCAAAAATCGCTCATTTGAGGTGACATCTACGAACCCGTCGGAGATAGGTATCCTGCTAGTTCCATTAATTTTTATGAGAAAAATTGCTTTGATTTTTGTACTTTCGATATCCGTTGCATTTTTCAGAAACGCATCCCTGATGGAAGGCAGGGTGTTGCAGAACTCGTTTGTTCTGTCCATGTGTGTGTATCCTAGGTATAATTCTTGTGCTGCTCCATTTAGATCATGCATACTCTATTCCAGACAAAATAAAGTATATTTTTTATTTTTCTCCTCTTTTTCATCTTCAATTGTGTTTATGTTGCTAAATTTTAAAGCTGTTGAAAGTATGATTCACATCCCAATGTTTGGAAAATCCAAAATAATTTTCAGGGTTTATCCCTGGAAGCTGGAATTTTCAAAATGGAAGCTCAAGGAAAAGCGAGGTGACAGATGGGGGGGATGTGGAAAAACTGACGTATTGACAAGTCAGCAAGTAGACACAACGAGCTAAGGAATGAACGAACAGGAGAAGAGAAGGGTGTCGGGCTCAGAAAATGAAAAAATTAATCCATTGTAAACAGTCCACAATTAATCCATCAATGCCCTTTTTCAGACTTATTAACATATTCACTTGTCTAAAAACAGACTTAAAAAAAATGAGAGAGACAGGCACCTTTTTTGTAGTACGAGCCCTATTGGCTTTTGCCAAACTCTCGTGGTCACTAAACGTGAGGTTTTTTTTTGTTTGTTTATCGAATTTTATTAATTACTAGACAACCCGTGAACCCGTTGGGTTCCCGTTGTGACAGCGGTTGATAAAAAAATCATTTAAAAAAAAAAAGAAGAAAAGATAGCTCCAGCGAACTATTCCGCTGAGGTTGTTTGCATTGATAAAATTCGCCCGAAGAGTACGTGACTGAATGGGGAATTGATTTTTAAATAATTTTTCATTGCCCGATTTGACGAAACTTGATATTGCACGTCAATGTGAAAAAAAAACGGAGAAAAAAAGGTCGAATAAATCATTGTGCGTAATCTTCTAATCACAATTGTATTTATTAATTAACACGGAAGTATTAGATCAAAATGGCAATGTTTATTTTATGCTTAAAAAATAAATCGCTTCTTTGTCTATACTAAATGTTTGAGATTTTAAAAATAAATCATTTCAAGAAAAAAAAAAGAAAAAAAGATAGCTCCAGTGAAGTATACCCTGTGGTTGTTTGCATTGATCAAATTCTCCTGAAGAGTACTTGGCTGAATCGGGAATTGATTTTTTAAGAATTTCTTCGTTGCCCGATTTGAATAAAACTTGATACTGCACACCGCAGGTGAATGGTGAGTAAGGTGGCCCTAAAATTTTTGCGCTATCGTGTACCGTTTTAGCTGTATTTCGTGAACATACATACATACATACATACATACATACATACAAGATGAGAGTTTTAGTAATATATAGATCGATGTTTCTAGGCATATTAAAGAGCATAACAATAGGGTAGTGGATCAACCTGACAAAAATGGGCAAAGGAAAGTCAGTGGCATGTCAATCAACAGATACACAACCGAAACAGATCTCAGAAGGGGTAGGAGTGCTCAGTGGTTAATTTTGGGGGAACCCATGCGGTGGCAGTTGGCAGAAGACTTGAAATCTTGTTGTGAAGAGCTCGCTATAATGGAATCAGCAAGACACTTTCACATGAAGGAATAGACGTGAGCATTGAGTTCAGACTTTTGGAGAGGGTAAGAACAAAAAAGGGTTTCTGGCAGAATGCACGTGACCTAGAGGGGCAAGGACGTCATAACCGCTGTGGGAAGCAAGGAGTCTAAGCTGACATTTCAGGCATTAAATCTTCATCTGAACAAAATATAAAAAAGGAGTGAGCAAAAAAAAGGCCATTTTTTTGTTCTGACAAAGGGTTAATGCTTGAAATGTCAGCTTCTCCTTGTTTCCCACAGCAGTTAGCATACCCCGGTCAACGTTCTGTTGATTTTGTTCATTGCTTTACGGAGATACTGATGTTTCCTATCACTGGGGTGGTTTCAAGGTGAAAAGACAAGTGGCTTTCTGGCATTTGCCTCACTGCATGAATTGTTTCACCAAAAATGAGATGTTGGGCAGGGAAGCTGGAGATGTGAAGGTATGAGGTGATTAGATACAGGGATAAAGACAGTACTGTAGTTTGTTCATTGAGAAATGAGTCCAAGGTCGAGCAGGAACAATTGAAAAGCACCAACCTGTAGAAACAGATTAATGCCATTGAAGTGTAAGCCGTTGTTGTTGGACCAGATGTAAAGGGTTAAGTGGTGCATGTTTGGTGGTGGGCAGTGGGGGGCATGTTTGGCGATGAGATCATAAGAGACAAGAGGGAGCCAGGTAGGGATTTATAGAAGTGGATGTGTCTGTATTTGCACTAAGACTGCTTTGTATGTAGGATATCTAAATCAGCAATGCAGCCACACGTCGCTGTTGGGATGAAACATAGTACGGTATACTGAAAGCTTTTAGGAAGACTATCACTGTACCTGCGTCTTCGATTGATATAAATTGACCAATTTACTCCCCAGCAAGGGAGAAATGGAAACTGGAGAGAGAAAATTGGGATCATGGGTGGTGGGCAGAGGAGGGTGGAGTTGAGGAAACAATACAACGAAGGTTTTTACCTTAACGTGTGCGAGGCGACAGCAAGACACCATTAACATTTGGTGAGGAATTGGAGAGAGATGCAGGATATAAAAGGTTGAATAATACTTTTTATGAGCAGGGAGGGGGAATGATGAGGAAGGAAGGCATTGGAGAGTCAAGAAATAATGAAAGTTGTAGCTGGGGAGGTTTGGAATAAAAGGAAGGAGTTTTGAGGGTGGGGGATGGAGATAGTAAGAGAAGACAATGTTTTCACATTAAATGAGTTGTTTCTTATACTGTAGAATTATTTAGTCTCATGAGAAAATAAATAGAGAGAGGTAAGCAGACAAAGGTAGATATGGGGGAAAGCGAGGAAAGAACCAACTCCATCCACATGAAACCCGAACGATTAACACTACAGAAATACATCGATGTAAAGGCCTTACAACATGAGAGCAGACACAGTATATATCTACAATGTTTAAACAAACTGTTTTGGGGTGAATAGAAGCAGAAGGGTGGAAAAACGAGATGGAGATGTAAAATCCAAAGAATCAGGCTCGTTGAGGTGAGGCATGTTCTCTAGTCTAGACAGCCGAGTTATAAACAAAACTTCTACAAAGATGTTCTTACATCAGCTAACAATCAGGGATTAACTATTTTAACAACATCAGTTAACTCTAAGGGAGGACACAGTAACATTTAACAATTGCAAAAATCACAGTTGCAACAGGCGGGCACTAATATATTCCAACCGATACAATTTGCAGGAGTAAAGAAGGTCTGTGTGCAATAGCTGTTGACATTTGTGAAAATTGGTGTAAACCTGGAGTTGAGGTGGCGATGGTGGGTGTGAGTTGGGAGGAGGGTGATGAGGCTTATAAAAACAGCTTTACTTATTTAGTAGATACATATGATTGGCGCATACATCATCGTTTGAATATATTGACTCGTATTGCCTCCTTAAATTGAACTCTTTATTTGCTGATATACACTAATTGCAAATATGACAATTGGGTTTTTTAACTAACTGGAGGAAAAAAAACACTGCTCAGGTCAGAAATCCTTCAACACGTGACATTCTCTGATAACGAATGTCCAACAAACATCCCAGCATCACTCTCGGCCGAGTCCATGCTGCACTGGCGACGATTCATAGGTCATTATAACACGAGTGAATCACGTGCTCCACACTCTGTCACCATATAGTATTGATTTTTTTTGTCCATGAACTGTTACCACAGCTGAACAAAATAGTCTCGTGGTTGGACAAATTGAGCTGTGGGCCGGATGGATATAGCCAGCTGTGCATAAGCTGCTAACCCCAGTGGTAGAGACCTTTTTTGTAATACCTCTCCATCTCATTTCAGGTAGTTTTTCGTTCAACATATGCTCTTATTTACATCTTCATCCAGATGAGCTCAGAGATGTGGGACTTCGACATTTTTGGTAAGTTTGTGATTGACCACATCTGTATTTGCTACATCACAATTGTACGAATCAATTATATACAGTCACGTGTAAGCTCCTCATCATGCAGCGGTAAATGGTGCTTGGCGGGAAAATGCATACACTGACGTCTTGCCTACAGGGATGACTGAGCTTGGAGCTCATTTTTTCGGCGATCAAATGCCCGAGCTGGGCAAGCGATCTTGTTCTGTATGTGGGCAAACCCTGCAGCGGTTGTCATGATTTTAACCTAATTTACATCCCCCAGGGAAAAAACCAATATTGTTGAAACGAGCGATGCATGGGAGGCAGATGGGCGAGCAGTTACGCACAGTCTTGCGAAATGTAGATTTTTTTTAAACTAGCAGAGTACCCGCCCTATGGGTGATGTTGTTCCAAGCATGCAACATGATCTTTTGACACGTACCTTTATTTGGATGGTGTATAGGCAACTGACAGCTTCTTCAATGACTCCCAAAAATATAGAAACAATAACCCAGGTTATGTGCATGAAGCAAAAACATATTGACTGATAATTCAAAATGCCTCACTGCAATGGAAGCCAAGCCTGGTGTTGGCTTAGCGGCTAGGGTGGCTGGCTTGGGATCTTGGGGTCCTAAGTTTCAGCCTCTGTCGGCCATTGAATTAACACCAGGTGGTGTTGATTCAGCCTGTCATCCTTCCGAGGTCGGCGAAATGAGTACCAGTGTACTGGTATAGGGGCACAGCATCAGCGGCACAGCCACGCCCCAACAAAATGATAGCTACCCGGCAGCCAAAGCTGCCATACGCAAGAAGAAGAAGAAGAAGACGAAGACGACTGCACTGGAAAATGTAGGGACAAGAATACTGTACTGTAAAGGGTGGGGACTTGTAATACACTCTCCCACCTGGAGGCAGTGCTAGACTATACACATCAACAAAGATAATTTGCATCCTCTCCACCCCTTCTCCTCCCCCAAGACCAGCTCCCTCCCCTCTCCACCAGCAAAGATTTTTTAAAAAGCCACACCTCTACGCTAATTGGGGTCATGCTGATCTGATGTAGCAAATCTGGATGTACTCGGCCCAGAACTGTAGGAGTAGTGCACCAAACACACACCGGTCTGTGAATTATCGTAAGGATATAGGGACACTAGCACGAGACATTTATGGATTGATCCAGGGAGCGGGAAAGACGATCAAGGATGATAATTAATTGAAAAATAATAAAATCCTTGTATTACAATAAAGGCTTGGGGCTAAGATACACACTCGTATAGGCATTCCCACACTAACGAGGCATGGATTTGTAAATGGCTCAGTGTCTCAGTGAAATGAATAGCATAGAGCAGAACAAGCCCATACCAAGCAGATGTCGCAGCACCATGAAGTGTCGGTGAGCGAAAAAGGAAAAAAGTGACCCCGCGGGTGCTAAATTGACCCCCTTCTCCACTTCCAGCTACTCTTGCCCCTCGTGCGGCCACTCGGAGGCCACCTTCCTGCTGCCAGCCCAATAAGTTGGTGGTCTGCTGCTCTTGCCAATAGTGGTACTTCTTGCTAGTGGGACTGGCCAATTGTTGTACAATGGGAGGGTCCTCCCAGGGTCCCGCTCCAGGAAATGGCACCGGAGGTGAGGTCATGCCCTCGGGACTGAGCAATCGCCAGAGGGAGGTGGGGGGGGGGAGGGAGTGAACTGTTATCGTGCTATAGGCTAGGGTGACCTCTTAATGATGCTCTTGAGGGTCTTTTCACCTTCCCTTGCCTGGTCCTCGCTGGTTCAGGCAAGGACAGATCACGTGACACCCTTAACCTTGCTAAGCACGACCGCACACAATACCTCCTTCCAACAGTACACAAAAACAGGATGACTTAGCCTCCACACTGTCCTTGATACAGGTGAGGATTAACTATTCTACGTGAACACACTGTCCTTGTAAGACCTTACACTTTAATCACTAATATGTACCTGACATACACAACACAGCCCCCTCCCCTGGTACAGGCTCCTGCCAAGCTATTGTATAAATATAATTATGGACCATTCACAAGTTAAACCTGAAATTGGGCAACAACAAAGGATTTCTAAAAATTAAGATCAACAATTTTACATTTTCTTTGTTTATTTTATAAGCAAATCATTGAAGTGTGAGCTGGAGCAAAGTGAAACTGGATTTTTTTTTTGGAAAAGTAAGATAATCACAAAAATATACAGAATCTACTCAGGTGTCTTATAGTTTGTTCTCCTTGATCACTGCTCACCTCCACTCATCTGTTCCTCTTTTTTCTGGCCCGTGGAATCAGCTTCATCATCCTCTTCAATCTCATTCTTCCCTCCAGGTCTTCAAGACAGCTGTTCCACCACCCATCTCAGATCGTCCCCAATACAAAACCATGATCTTTTCTACCCTCGTTAACCCCATCCAAATTCCTTCTCTTTCCAATTTTCCAGTTTTCCCTCCTCGGAGTTTCCTTCTGTATCCATCTTGTCCACCCCATGCATACATGTTTTGCGTCCTGTTTTTGTCCGTTACATCCTCAGCCGTTCAGTTTATGAGCTCTTCTACGAGCCTCGATTATGTATTTCAAAAAAAAAGTGCTTCTGGGAAAACTTGGTTACTTTTAAAGATTATTTTTAACATGTAACCTTTTTGATTATGAGAATTAAATAATTTTCACAACACAGTCAATCTTTCAACCTGAGTATTAACTACTCTCTCTCTCTCAAGGTTCCTACGCAGCTCTTTGAAAAGAGGTTACTGTCACATTTAAGGCCTTTCACCACGTCCGTTAATCAGCCGAGTGTGGAGCTGAAAAATGCTGACGCAGTCGCTTTGTGATTGGCTGAATTTAACATGCGGAACCCCGAGCAGTGTTGGATGATCCACTTTTTAACATGTCTAAACACGCTCATTATCAGGATTACAATCGACTCATTGGCAGATCAGCAGGTTGTTGACCGAGAGAAGCAAGGTCCGATTGTTTTATTGTTTAATTGCACAATAGTCTTTTAGATTAATTTAACCCTGATGGCAGGTTGCTGTCTTCTCCCGTCTCCTCTCCGGTCTCGCCCCCCAAGCTGTGTCTGCGATTTCTCCTGGCACATATTTCCGCAGGGCGCTCAAGGGTCCGCAAACAACCTCCTTCTGGTAAAACTACCAAAATCACAATCACTGCTCACTTCACTCTTCATTCCTCTTTTTCCCACCTTTGGAATAAACTCCCTCACTCTGTTCAATCCATTCTTCCCTCCAGGCCTTCAAAACAGCTGTTCACACCACCTCTTTTCATCCTCCATCCAAATCCTCGATCTTTTCTACCCCGTTAATCCAACCCCAAAGCGCACGCTCCGTTCAAATTCCCTGCTTTCCTTCCTGAAATTCCCTGTAATGTCCATCTTGTATTCCCCATATTATTCCCTGCCCCATCCCTCTGCCTTCCACAGATCTAATATCTCTGTTCCCCACTGTTTTGTCCTTCCCACTCCCG
>CM068967.1:74407460-74430492 GCA_035128595.1 Eptatretus atami
TTAACCCCAGCATCGTTAAAAAGCACGATTGTATGAAATCGGTGTCATTACCTCACAGGAGGCTTCATACAACCACTCCTCCTCACAGGAGGATTGTACATCTGGTCAGAGCACAGATTCTTGTTGGAGCTCTCTGTACGCCGAAAACCGAAGTAAAGATCTATTTGTCTTTCTCGGCAGAGGGCATACGGTCTCTTTCGATGATCAGTCGCTAAATTGGTGATCGTGCAAGTGGACGATTTGACCCTCAAGTTCACCCAGCGGTCTACCATAACATTGGTTCGTCAGAATTGGGATCGGGACACTGGTCGAAATCCGAAAAATATACATAATAACTCGATTATGAAATTTCCTGCCTTGGACCAATGTCGTGATGATGACCTCAATAATAAATAAATAAGTAAACAAACAAACAAATAAATACAGTAGATTAAGTCACCAAGTTGATGGAACAGCGATATGTTGCCCTGATGAGCCCGAAGAAGAGCAAAACCAGGTCTGTAGCTTCGCTTTTCATCTGCTTGGTGACAGCTTTTGACTGTTCCTCACCTGAACTGCTGGAAGCCCTTCGGGGTTGGCAGGCAAGATGCCATCGTGATGATGACCTCATCACGACGTTGGTCCAAGTCAGGAAAATTTCATAAAATGCATATATATATATATATATACATACATATATGATTTAAAATTTTTGAGCTGATTTATGTAAACTTCTCGCTCATAGAAGCAATTTTCCCATATTGGTGATGATTAACGGTATTGTTAGCCCCGTTGGACTTGTTCCAAAACGGAGGCTTATGAATTGGTCTCTGTGTGTGCGTCGGCAACCATATCTCAGAACTGTTTGGACCATTTTATTCGTACTTGGTACAAAGACAACACATGATGGTATACATATGCACGTCATTTTTTTTTTTGAAAACAGATCTAACATGGCCGACTGGCGGCCATTTTAGTTGTTAAATAAAAAAAACTGTCGAACACGTCCTCAACCATTTGTTGGACATGCATTTACCAATGTTCATACTTGGCACCACAGTAATGAATGATGGCTTACATGTGCACGTCATTTTTTTGACATCACATCCAATATGGCCAGCTGGTGGCCATTTTTGTTGGGGGGGGGGGGGGAATCCGGTGTCGGAACACGTCCTCAACCATTTCTTAGACATGCATTTACTGATTTGTTCAAACTTGGCACACAGATAACGACGATGGCTTACATATGCACGTCATTACTTTTTTCAAGATCAAATCCAAAATGGCCGACTGATGGCTATTTCGTTACTTAAATGTGTCCCCAACCATTTCTCAGACCTGCATGGTCCAATTTTGTTCAAACTTGGCACAAGCACAGTATATGAGGGCGTACACTTGCCCTCACTTTATTTTGTGATCTGATCAAATGTGGCCAACTGGTATATTGGTGGTCATTTTAATTAACATAAATATGGGCTCGCCCTTTAACTCCATACAGCAAAATTACTAAAACAACGAGGACAATGACATTTTGTCTTTTTATACTTGTTTTTTTAATGTTATTCCAGTATCATTTTTAATATTATGGTCTAGTGGATCACAATGCTGCTATCTTATCAATGTCCTGTACTCTTGCTATTATTTTCACTCCTCACTTGGCTGAAAATGACACAAAAACCTTGAAATATGAACTAAGCTTTATTTTACGTCTTGTTTTGTTTTCTTTTCATTTCCAGGATAAAAGCTGCTGCCATGAAGCAACCGTCGTTCTGTTCTCCCGAACGTACTATGATGCTAAAAACAAAAGTATGTTTTTTTTTAATGGCCTCATGATGTAAAACTGTTCTTTGAGGATTATGTTCAGTTTGGTCATCGTAAGTTGGTTTGCTATTTCTGCTGCAGGTGCTTTCCCCGAAGATCATCGTGACCACATCCAGCAGGATTACAAGGGCCGTTTTTATGAAGACTTTTACAAGTAAGGGAATTTTATGGGAGCTTGGATAATTTTAATTTTTTTATTTTACTACATTTTGTGGTTTGTGCAATTTACTGCACGTCACCTTGATGCTATATTTACCCCACACACACGAAGCGAAAAGCTGGGTTAAGGAATTGGTTCATGTCTGTCTACCCATCCATCTGTCTTATCTTTTTATGATCATTAGTTTATGATCGAAGGACGATTTGTATAAATCGAATTTTATATTTTGAACACGAATCGGAGCATGAATAGGAAGACAAGTTTGCCGTTTTACAGTACTTTTATTCTGAATTCACCCCGATCGCACATACTTTGAGAGGAGTGAGATTTTTTTGTTTTACTCTGTTTGCCTGTCTGGCAGTCGAACAAAATTGAAATCATTCCAAACGGGAAACTTACTGTTTTTAAGGACATCATAAAGGGCATACAACAGGCACGAATAACTAACGTAACGTGTTAGGTGGGGTGGTGTAACACACTCGGTAAAACGGTAGTAAACTCAGAATTAATTTATTTATACATCTTCAAACCTCTTTAAACCTTTATTTACATTGAAGTATATGCTTGAACACTGTAGAACACAAATCGCCTTCATAATACTTCCAAGAACCTCCAGTTTTGCAGTACTTGGACATGTTAAATAGGGTTGTTTTTTTGTGGAGACATATCAAGGCTCGAAAAAGAGCGAACACACAACGTATAACAAAGGGAGCAGGAGACAAGAGGGGCAAGAGAGGGACGCACAAAACGGTGGGGAATAGAGACATGCGGAGATTTGTGGAAGAGAGAGGGATGGGCCGGGGTACACGGGGTAAACAAGATGGACACAACAGGGACTTTCAGGAGGGAAAGCAGGGAATTTGAAAGAGGTGGGTTTGGGGTGGATTAACGGGGGTAGAAAAGATCATGGTTTTGAATGGGGGGAGATAAGAGATGGTGGTGAACAACTGTTTTGAAGACCGAGAGCAAAGAGTGGGATTGAAGAGAGTGAGGGGGTTTGTTCCACAGGTGGGGGAAAAAGAGGAATGAAGGAGTGAAGGTGAGCAGTGATTCTTGATTTTGGTAGTTTCACCAGAAGGGGCTTCCTGGTGGACCTTGAGTGCCCTGTGGAAATATGGAGGGGGGGGGGGGGGACAGATCACAGACAGAGCCGGGGTGGCGAGGCGGGAGCGGAGACGGTAAAAGACAGATCACTGACCTGCCTGCGGTGAGAGTGAGAGACCCAAAGACTCAGCTTCATCGTGGGAGATACCAATGATCCTAAATGCCTTGGTTTCCACAGCGTGAAGCCAGAAAAGGTGAGAGGCGGGAGCACCATCCCAGAGGGGAGAGCAGTACTCCATCAGGCTGCAGATGAAAGCTTTGTGTGTGGTCAGGAGCTCAGGTGGGCCGAGGAAGGACTTTGCACGACGGTGGATGCCCAGTCGTTGACTGGCTTTGGAGGTCAGCTTGGAGATGTGGCTTTCCCAGGAAAGACCATGGCAGATGGTGACACCCAGAAGCTTGAATGAAAGGTCTTCAAGCGGATTGTTGAGAAAGTAGATGGGGGCATTTCCAGACAGTCCTTTCGGAGGGACATTGTGAGAGTATGAGATTTGTCAGGATTGAAAGACATGTGCCACGTGTTGGGCTAGCTTGTGATTTTATCCAGATCTGCAGAGAGTGAAGAAGCTGCTGCTTGACGTTCTGAGGGATGACAGATGGTACGACAGAGGGTGGAGTCATCAGCAAAGAGATAAAGAGCATTTTCCAGAGAGTCACAGAAATCATTGATGAAAATCAGAAAAAGAACAGGGCCCAGAACACTACCTTGAGGAACTCCAGCCTGGACAGTCTGGTAGAGGGGTACTAGTGTGTACTGGTGGAGGGGTACTGCATCAGCGACACAGTCGCGCTTCCAAGAAATGATTGCTACCCCGGCAGCTAAGCTGCCATACGCAAGAAGAAGAAGAAGTTTCACACACCCAACCTCTCCACCAAATTTCTTCCATATCCATCCACAACTTTTTGAGATATCTTGTTCACAGACAAACAGACAGTGGTTAAAACATAACCTTCAGTGGTAGAGGTAAAAACAATATTACCAATATAAGTAAGTACTCCAGCAAGAACAATTGGCTTTTTAGCCAAAATTATTCATCGGATCTCTTGTACTGGTTCTTTTAGTGTTGTTGTGCAGAATGAGCGGAGGGAAGATTGGATGTCTTTGCTGGTGACAATAAAAACTATCTTTATCCAGTATCCAAAACTGGTGCGTTTGCTGGAATCTGGTATGTATTGGTAATTTAATCTCTATTTTCTTTCTCTTTATACCCATTTTATTAATTACTTCCTGTTGGAAATGTGGAATATCTTGATTTGCTGGCTGGTTCACCTCTGACCTGTCTAATTCTGCTTTCAGTCCCATTAGTCTCATATCAAATGAATTCACTTGTAAAATTGTGTTTAAATGAAATAAATGCTACTTCAATATGAAATCATCTCACACCCTTGTGATTGCAGGCAGTAGCTCCTTCCCTCTCTGCAGACCTTGATCGAACTCGGACCTGGTCCAACACTTGGAATATATGTTTTCAACCCAAACAAATCCCACACACTCGCCCTTTATCTCCGAAAGGACCATCGGGTGAACCCTGCCATCTACTTCCAAAACAAACCACATGAAGAGGTTAAGTCACTGAAACATTTGGACTTCACCATCAGCCATAACCTTTCGTAGGCAGACCGTATTTCCAAGATGGCCTCCAAAGCTAGCTGCCAACAGGACATCCTCAATCATCCAAGTTCTTTCCTTGGCCAATCTGGACTTTTAACAACCTATCATCAGGCCTTCGTTCACAGCTTGATGGAGCACTGTTCTCCCCTTTGGGCTGGCATCCCTGCCTCACACCTTGTCAGGTCAGTTCAGGTATGGGAGCATGCATCGGAGCAGCGCTTTGCTGCGTACACTTTCCGCCGGTACTCCAGGGGCCTCTGTCTGGCCATCCCCCCAGGCGGTTGCCTGGCCCATCCCCATCTCCTTGAGATGCCGATCAACCTGCTGCAACCACGAGGCACGTGGTCGGCCCGTTAGCCTCCTCCACTCAGGAGACTCCTTCGCTGAAAGAATCTGGTGATCAGGATCAGCGTCAGGAAAACAAGCCACGTGTCCATACAGCCGCAGCTGACGCTCACGGACTATGCAGGTAACAAATGTCGTTTGAGTCTCTCTCAGCAACCGCTCGTTGGACACAAAGTCTGACCAGCGATAGCCAAGGATTCTGCAAAGAGACCTGGTACCAAAGGAATTAAGCCTCCATCTCAGATCCCTATTCAGAGTCCAAGTCTCACATGGAGCAAGACTGGAAGCACCAATGACCTGAAGACTCGGACTTTCACCCTCTTGCACAGGTACCGACAGGGCCACAACCCATGATCCAGTGAATCCATGACTCCCCAGGCCAGACCCAGACGTCTATTGACCTCTGACTCATAGCCAGCAGAGACATGAATATCACTGCGAAGGTAAGTGAATCTCTCCGTGACCTCAACATCCTCACCACAAACAGGTACAGACAAGACAGTAGCATCCAAGATGTAATTGAAAGCCTGGATTTTAGTTTTGACCCAGGAAACCCATAATCCCAGCAGCTCTGATTCCTCATTCAGCACCTCGAGGACCCCCAAAAGGATATCCAGAGTTCCGCAAAGATGACTGCATCATCTGCGAAATCAAGGTCAGAGATCTTGACATTCCCAAATGATGCACCGCAGCTTGATCTCTCCGACATCCTCCCAGAATCCAGTCCATACAAGTGCTGAAAAGTGTGGGGGCCAGACGGCCAGTACACACCCTGATGAACTCCAGTAACAGCTGAAATAAGTCAGAGATGGTATCACCAAATCTCACAGCACTCTCAGTACCAGAGTATATTCAGACGTCAGATTGATCAGTTTTGTGAACCCCACGAAGACCAAGAATCCTCCATAGGGCATCCCAATTCACTGAATCGAACGCTTTACAGATATCAACATTGGATGCAAGCAGCCCCTGCCAAAACTCTCGTTTGCATTCAGTGAGGACCCAAAGAGCAAGGATACGGTCAATTGTTGACCTCTTTGGTGCAAAACCTGACTGCTCTGGGTGCTGGTGCTCAAGCAGATGGTGGCGAATCCGATTAAGAATGATCCAAGCAAGGACCTTGTCCAGCACTGTGAGCAGCATCACCCCTCGGTAGTTGTTGCAGTCCTGGCGATCACCCTTCCCTTTGCAGAGAGGGACAACAAGGCCCCTCTTCCAGTCATTTGGGATGATGCCTGTGTTCCAGGCAGAGCACAGAACTGCATGCAACGACATGAGTACAGCATTTCCCCCAGCCTCTAGAAGTTCAGCATGGATGCCACAGATCCCAGGAGCTTTACCCCATTTCAGCCGGTTCATTGCAGCCTGTGTTTCCACAAACGAAGGTGCATCACAGTTGATTGGATGGTCAGCAATAGGGTAAAACCCCTGACATCCAACTCAACAGCTGGTAGATCAGCCTGGTACAGCCGCTCAAAGTAACATGCCCAGCGGGCCTTCACTTTGGAAGCCGGCTTTCGTGGAAGTACTCCCCAGGTGGAATCGAGTGAAAGTATTCCCAGGCATGGTGGCAGCAATACATACACCATGATGTGGATGGGGCTTGTCGAAACAAAAGAGGAAATACCGAGGGAGAAACACAGAGGAATCGGAGAATCCTGTGAGAGGAGCATTTCTGATTACCATACAACGTCTGGAGCTCAAGCAGTAATTTGGATTGAGAGATCAGTGATTATATGAACAATTATGTCCTTTACTGGAAAAACGCATACGTCCTGGAGTAGATAGGGAGGGTCAGACTACTGAGAGAGCAGAGGAAGCAATATCGGAAAATAGATGATAAAAACAGAGACCACCAATCTGCCTGCGATGTGAGAGCCAACAGACTCTGTGCTTGATTGGCATCGTCACGGGAGATTCTATTGATTTTGAGAGCTTCAGGAGAGAGACATGTGATACTGGGTACCAGCCCGTTGCAGAGAGCAGTACTCCATTGAGCTATGGACAAAGGCCTTGTAGACTGAGTTGCTCTGATTTTCCAAGGAAAGATTCGACTTGACAGTTGACAGAGGATGCCGAGTGTCCGGCTGGCTTTTGAGGCCCAGCTTTGTTATGTCGTCGGCCGAGGAAATTTTTATGGCTGTTGATGAGGCCTTGAAGTTCAAGAGACTGCACCTGTTCCAGTGGATGACCAAGGAAATAGATAGGTGGGTTCATTTGACAAGACTTCTTGAGCGATAGGGTGAGGCTGTGAGATTTTCTCAGATTGAAGGACATGATCCATTTACCAAACTAGTGCGTAATAATTTCCAGATCACCAGAGAGAGAGAGATGCAGCTACTTAGCAGAGGAATGGGTAGTGTATGACACAGTGTGGAGTCGTCTGCAAAAAGGAAGATAGGGTTTTTTTTTTAAACCTTGAATGAAATGTTAGGCCTGAGACCTCTCCTCGTATAATTGTGTTGTTCTGCATCAAGGCTTAACATTGTGGACATGTTGCAAAACTATGTGGAATAAAGGTCAATCGATGGTTGGATTTTCTGGCATGGTGTGTTTAATAAAACAATAAATTGTTTTAATTACAGTTCATATCTGAATTTGCCTTTGAGTCTCTCTTTTGCTTGCAGATGGCTTTCCCAGTGCGTGCAATTCCACAGCTGCTCAAGGGAATTACCTCGAGTCGATTAACCTGTCCTTCAATGGTAAGTGCATTGAAAACTGTGTTCCTACATATCTCCGTGGCTCAGTTTGGCAGCTTATTGAATTCGTCAAATATGTGGATTGCAGTTCAGGACTTTACTGCTTGTTATACAGGGTAATTATTTTTATTCGAGAACCCTAAGTAATTCCTTTGCACTAAAAACTATATCAGTTAGCTTGGAACCTTATATTTTGCATCAGTGTAGCCTAATGTTACAGAAAGACATGAAATGATCCACACAATTGATTAATTATCTTAAATGAGGTGCTGAAAGTGTCCACCACCATGTTTGCGGGCACAAATTCATACTTCACAGCGTGCTTTCTGACACAGAGTGTAGCATTTCTTGGGGAATGTTGCTGATTGTGTTACCGATTATTATTGCTTTTAATTCACCAAGAGTGCATGGATTTGTAGCGTACATTATATCCTTCCAATATCCCCACAAAAAGAAATCTGGCGACATAAGATCTGGGTATCGAGGTCCCTGGTGTTGGCTTAATGGTTAGGGTGGTGGGCTTGGGATCCTAGGGTCCTGAGTTCAAATCCCGCTCAGCTGTTGAATTAATACCAGGTGGGGTTAACTCGGCCTTTCATCCTTCCGAGGTCGGCAAAATGAGTGCCAGCATGCTGGTATACTGTGCCGGAGTGGCGAGCCGTCCAGAATTGTGTCCATTAGCCAAGGACACTGCTTAAGCAGCACCAACGCTCTGCACTGTAGAGTATGGTCCCGATGGATGGATGGATGGATTGATGGAGGTGGCCATAATGACTTGGACACTACACGGTCACCAAAGAGTAGCCCAAGTTCGTTCATGCTGTATGTCGCGAAGTGTGACTGTGGCGCCGTCTTGTTGAAACCATCCTTGGTTGATTTTGTCTTCTGTATGGTGCCCAAGAAACTCCTGGATTATGTTGATGTGACGTTCTGAGTTTACTGTTTCTGAGAAGAAAATTGGGCCAATAATTCTTTGCCGACTTGCAGCACAGCAAACATCAATTTTCGCAGAATGCAATGGCCTTTCATGCATTGTATAAGGTCGTTCACTTGGCCATAAACGAGTGTTTTGTGAATTTACATCTCCAGTAAGATTAGGTAACATGAGGCTACATTTACGCAAAATAATAGGTTCCTATATAATAGGTTCCTACAAAATAATAATAGGCAAAAATATTTTAAAAAATAAAAATAAAAATAAAAACTTGGTGTTGGCTCAGTGGTTAGGGTAGCGGCTTGGGATCCAAGGGTCCTGAGTTCAAGCCCCGTTGGCCACTGAATTAATACACACCAGGGGGTTGACTCAGCCTGTCATCCTTCTGAGGTCGGCAAATTGAGTACCAGCTTGCTGGGATATTTGAGCCATTCGAGGTCAGAAAATCATCTATGGCAGCGGGTAGATGAGGCACGAATTAGCGACTGCTAATATACTTGCAGAACGGTATGAAGTGCACTCCGCCTTTGGGGGGAGACCGGTTCAAGCGAACACCGCGATCTACAATAGGACTGGCAACCACTGTAGATTATTTCTGCCATCGAGAGGCAAAATGCCCGAGTACGCTCGATCAGATGAACAGATATAGTTTTTTGTGTATGGAAATTATTTAGGGTTTTCGAATAAAAAAAATCACCCTGCACTAACTATCAGTTCATTTTGTTTGCTGCTGCTGCTGCTGCTGCTGCTGCTGCTGCTGCTGCTGCTACTGCTGCTGCTGCCAATGACGAGTTAAATAGAGGAGCATTTATATACTTTTCCATGAAGAAAATTTTTAATAGTCAATGTAGAACATTTCTTGTCTTGGTGTCTTAATTGGGGATTCAGTCAAATGTGAGCTTCAAACAGAAGGAAGCTTGCAGGAAGGAATTATTGGACAAAATAGTGACATCACATGGAACCTTGAACTTCAACAAATATTTGGTTAAGTCAATTGCTAGCCAGTCCCCCGTGCAACAGAAGACAGGGTTTTACAATTGCTGTCTCTGTATGTCTCTGTCTCTCTTTCCAGACCGTAACGTTTTTTTTTGTTTTTTTTTTACCATTTGCACTTTTGTAATCAAATTTTCTTAGAAATGCCCAAATACAATGCGGACGGGGTTTGCATTTTCAGATGCTTTCTATTCGTTCATCAAATGTTCGTGTGCAAACACACATACACAAACACGCACTCACACCATTGTGACGTGCATGTTAGCTTGAAAATCAGAGGATTACATAATTGGATTAGCATGCATTTCACGCAGCGACACACCGCTCCGGCGCATGCTCCCATACCTGACCTGAGTAGCGTGCGTTTTATAATATGTTGTTTACAGCTTTGTCAAATGACCAATTGATGGTCCTTTCTTTCTCAGAATTTTCTGCTCCTGCCTATGTTACCATGCAGACTACATATAGGTAGTATGCATGGTCATGGCATTTTATTCATGCTCTAATCTGTTTTCGAGCTGTTATATCAACCTTGATTTGCTTTCAATGAAAAAGCTGCCACAGTGTAAAATGATCGTTTAAATTTTGCTTTCTGATGGTGTATCGTGTGAATGCTGTAGTGTTTGACAAGCACTATATAAATCGCAACTTCGAGCGGACGGGACAGATGACGGTGGTGATCACCCCAGGTGTGGGTGTCTTCGAGGTAGATCGTCAGCTGATGACCCTCACAAAGCAGCGCATGATTGATAATGGTAAGTGGTTTAATCAGGGCAACATCTGCAGCCGTTGTGCGTTTCCTCAAGTGTTGGATAAAAACTATTTTTGACCATAAACGATTCACTATGATGAGATATTTTATGAGCTTATTTAGGAGTTTTTGTTTTTTTATTGAGAATTTATATTGAGAATTTACTTTGAAATTGCAAGTGTGACAATATAAACAAATTAATACAATTATATTTTACTATCGCCTTGTTAGAATGACTACTGTTTGAGACAAGGGGTATTAAAAATGGCAATTAATGTAAAAACGAGAACGGCACTCAGTAGAGCGCATGCCTCAGCCAGGCTGAACACTCTACGTTTTATATCCCACTGATTGACCAGATCCGGATCTTCACCAAAATCAAATCAATTCGTCCTTGTCACACACCTAACCTGTCCACCAAATTTCGTCTGAATCTATCCATAACTTTTAGAGATATCCTGCTCAGACAGACAGACAGACAGACAGACAGACAAAACGGGTGAAAACATAACTTCCATCCATCTTTGGTGGCAGAGGTAATTAGAACTTGAAATCGATACAGCAGGGCCAAGTAAGAATGGACAAGAAGACGAGAAAAGATTTTCAAGACAATTAACAGTACAGGGAGCAAATGACAACAGTTAGACAAGCCAGATCCATTCCGGTAAAGTCGCTGGCAAGACAAGAACATGCATGGAGCAAATCGCAGTGAAAATGTTTTCATGAGCCGGAATTATGACCAGTAAAAAAACGTTGAAGGACGAGCAACGTGGGGTGACTCGTTTAATTGGGAAGGTAGGAATTCAGCCATTTGAATAATCACCAAAATTGGCTGTTTTTGGGGGGAGGTGGACCTACAATGCAGTGTCATAACTGATTCCAGTCTTATCGCACATCCCAGATGAGGTGGTCATAAAAATAAATGCCTGAGGTGTTTCGACACATTTGAATGTGGGTACTACAAGATGATGTCTACAATATGGTGTACTACTATGCTCTCAACAAGATGTTGATTTGAAGTCGATCAAAGGACAGATTTTCTTACACCAAGTGAAATCAAATACAGATGATAAAACGATGAGACATTGATTAGATGGTAATGTTGAGGTAGGCTGCAAAATTTGCTTGATGTTTGATGGTGAAAAGCTGTTAAGACATTGTTGTCATGTCACTGAAGGGTCGACGACAAATTTCAGACCAATCAAATGGACCACATAACATGCCAAAGGGTAAAACGACATTAATCGTGGCTTATCGTATTGAAGAGAATAACTGACCACCCCCGACGACAGAGCAGGGAGTAATTGATCAATCGGTCACCTTTGACCTGTCAAAGAAAAACAACCACTTCTGCGTTATGTTGCCACGATGGTCCAATGGACGTTGAGTTTGCTGCGATCCAATCTCAAGAATGGCTGAGCGGTCATGAGTCTTATAACTTTGAGTGACAAATTAGGCAAGTGAGTTTTTAACTTTATTTGAATCGCATCAACTAAAATGAAAGCAGTTGGGAAAGAGTCAACCTTACCAAAAGTAAAACTAGTTTTACAAACTAGAGAGTTCATTGAACACCACTGTTCCACTGACCTGATGTATTACTGGCCTCATCATATCTGTACCCAGAACCTGTTCCTGAATGGCAACCGGCAAAGTTGCAACTTCGGCAGCTATATGCAAATCAGTAGAATGAAAGTACATAACTCGAACTCTTTTGTCTGCATCAGTACCTGGAAAAAAACAATAATGATTTGCCAAATTTTGGAGACCCATCCCTTCACCGTTTGGGAAGATGATTTGGACATGGTGTGTGAGATCATTGGAGAGATGTTGGGACGTTCTTGTTGGCAGCCACATTCACTGTTCCAGTGAAACCTGAACCGTGTCTGCATGATGGGTTGTTCCAAACTGCTTCGTAAGGCACTGTACACTTGGCAAAATGGGTGGACACATTTTATACCACACTGAAAATGGCTAAATTAACCCTCGTAGCCAAAGATTAGGTAACCTTGTAAGTTCATGTAAATGTCTGTGACAGGAATTGGTGTTGACCTGGTGTGCATGGGAGAACAACCACTTCATGCCGTTCCCCTTTTCAAGGTTTGTTCACATTGTTTTGCATGAATCCTAAAGAATGACATTTGCATCCTGTATATAATTAGCAAAGAAGCCGTCCGTTAATTCCCCCACTTTTATGATTTACTAACAGTTTACCCAGCTCATTTACATGAGAATTAGAATAAAATTGTTTTATGGGGATGAAACCTTGTCATCCCGACAGTAACGATATCTGTAACGAAACGTTTTTGGTGTAAAAAAAAAAACAAACAAACAGGTGAGTATGACAAAAACACCTCGGCCATTGTAAGATGTCATGTTCAGGCTAACCCCATTGTGAATTGTTAATTTCAAATTGCTCTAGGTGAAGCTTTACTTGTATTTCAAAACTGAGGATTACTATAAGATCTGATTATTTGACATTTTTGTCATTTTGAGCGTTTATGCACCAGGACGCAGTCAATGCAACTTCGGTGAATTTCCCAGCAAGTTATTTTTTGTGTGCAAGCTGCTGCGTCTTATCTTTGTGAGTTTGTGATCAACCGTTAAACTCATTTGCTCGATGTGTTTGTGTTTTGTTTTTTCATTTTCTTCCAATTGATGATGATAATCGCAGTTGCACAACCGATGTGCCACACAAGACAGCATGTTGGGTGATGATTATAACATCCCACATTGGATCAACCACAGGTAAAGTGGAAATGCAAGTGCGCGCACCGTTAAATGTACTTACTCGCCGTGAACCTTTGACGTGCTGCTGAGGTTATTAGTTACACGAGCAGAGTACCCACCCTCTGGGTAATCTTGTTCCATGCCTGTAACACATTCTTCTGACACGTCCCTTTATTTGGGTGGTGTATAGGCAACAGACCGTTGCCTCGCTCGCTCCTGAAAAAAGAAAAAAAACCCAAGTTACGTACATGGAGCAAAAACATTGCAAAATGTTGCATTGCATTGCAAAAAAAAACAAACAAAAAAAACATTGCTTAGTTGCATATATGTATATAATATATCTTTTTACATACCATTGTGGTTATCTAGCGAGGATAATTCTAATTGCACTGGCCCATAGGCTGACACCAGAGGCCTGAAGCCTGCGGTCTGTATGCATGATCGCATTCACAAGGCCCTTGACTCCTCTCGGCTCAAACCTTTCGATATGTGATAATCCTTTAAACAGTTGCTTTGGTCGTTTAACACTGAACAGAAAACTTGTGAGGAGGTCATGGCGATCGTGAATGTGACACCTCCGAAGATGTCTTAGGCTTACCATTGCACCAAAATGGCAGATGAATGATCTTTTTCGCCTTGCATTTGTGGGTGGCATCAGGCCAGCTGTCCAACCAACGAGTATGGAGCAGACATACATACATACATACATACATATATACATACTAGGCTTGGGCAAAATAATCGATTACCCGGCCGATTGGAATACATTTTTCTACAGAGCCAATTACCCACCTGTAACCATTCCAAGTCTCCGGAGTCAATTCCTACGATGCCTTATCTAACTTCGTCCATTGAGAATACGTTTGTTGGTTCAGCAAATTATATTAAAAGTGGCTCCTGTCATTCTTTACAAAACAGACAAAGACAAGTCCGTTTTTCTGCATCTAGTTTGTTCAAGTTGTGAAGAAAACGAGCAGACGTGTACTCATGAACTGTGTGCACGTGTGTCTAACTTCCCCTTCCGGGATCCGACAGACAGCATTAGCCTATTGTATCTGCATCGAGTATTGTGAAATTCAAAAATGATTATATTTCTTAACAGCGAAGATATTGCGGCATATTTATTAACAACCAATAAAAAAGTCAAGAGTGATCCATCCATCCATCGGGACCATACTCTGTGCAGAGCGTTGGTGCTGCCTAAGCAGTCTCCTTGGCTATTGGGCACAATCCTGGACGGGTGGCCACTCCGACACAGGATACCAGCAAGATGGCACTCATGTTGCCGACCTCGGAAGAATGACAGGCAGAGTCAACCCCACCTGGTATTAATTCAACTGCCAAGTGCGATTTGAACTCAGGATCCTCAGATCCCAAGCCCACCACCCTTACCATTAAGCCAACACCAGGCATAAGAGTGATAGAGGAGCGATCTGTTGTCTTGTCTGTTTCCCGCTCGGGTAAACCGGGTTATGAGTTTTTTTTTAATCTTTTTGAAAGAATTTACAATTTTTCCCGGGAGGTTTGGATTAATTTGAATCATCTTTCACTTCTTTGGCGTGATTTATATCGTGCAAATCATGCCACTGATTTTATGTACTCATGAACATAAATTTTGCGCTCAAGTTATTTTTCTTTATTCCCTCCACCACCGAAGATGGATGAAGGTTATGTTTTCACCCCTGTTTTGCTGGGTGCAGGATATCTGAAAAAGTTATAGATTGATTCTGACAAAACTACTTGAGCAGGTTGGGCGTGTAATGAGGACCAATTGGTTTTATCTTGGTGAAGAATCGGAATAGATTCTCGCATTTTAAGGATCACCCAAGCCAAATACATGCATAAACTTGCTCCATGTTATATACATGTCAATTTTGCTTTGTTCGGGAAACGAATATGGAGCTCCTTTGTAATGTACATATTTGAAAAATAAAATATTCGGCATCAAGAAGTCGGTCGAAGCAACTTTTACAATGGTTGTCCCTACACAAGACTGTGTGTGCGTGCAAGGTTGTATCGAACACGCACACTCATTTATGCAATCAACCTTGCGTGCCCGCACACACTTCCATGCACTCAACATTACATGCATAACACACACACACACACACACACACACACACACACACACACACACACACACACACACACAAGTTAGTGAGTTAGTGTCTTGTGCAGGGACGATCATTATTCAAAGGAAGATGTAGGGATGGTTTGACACAATTTCTTGTGACCATCCCTACATCCTTTTACATTTATTAATTATTTTTATTTCTTGTTGTAAACATAAATCATGTGGTTTTTGGTGATTATTGGATTGTCTTTGTTTCAGTGTTGATTGGTTGGAGTTGAATTGTCCAACTGCCGATCATGAGATATGAATGGGTTGTGAATGCACATGCGTGTGGACTTTTTTTTTTCTTTTTAATTCCAACTTTTCTTTTCCAGCTTTTACACATCAAAGAATATCTACTGCTCATCGTTTGTCCCTCGGGTTAAACTTGCTCCACTGGCTCCAAGAAAGGTGAATTTTAAAATTGTAAAGATTAAAAATAAGTGGCTTCACAGGGATTAGGAAAGTTGGACAATAGTTGTCTCTGTTGTTAAAGGGGGTAAGTGTTGGGGTTGAGGTTGGGTTGGGTGTGGGGAATCGGGGTGTTATTATTATTATTATTTATTTTTGAATGCTGTATTGTGGGTTTTGGTACATCTCAATCACCACTGTAACTGCTTGGACAAGACAAGACAACTTAAGATTGCTCCTGACATATTTTTTTGGTGATAATTTGTAATTGGTAATTGTGGTTTCGAATTATATCGGTGTCCTTGAATTTTATTTTTGAACGCTCGACTTCGAGAGAGGTGCCATGTGCTACTTCAGAGCTTGCGCGCTGGCTTGCGCATATCCCCGTTTGTATATTTTGTTTCCTCCACCGAAGCACGAAGTACCATGTGAAGGACAGTCATTGGGCCTGCACAGGAGTCATTTGATCTCATCAAGGAGCTGACTTCTTTTAGTTTTTACCTTGACAATGTGAAGTAAAATGCTTTTGTTTTTTGGGGGGGAAATTTATTCTGCAGAAGTGAAGGAAAAAAAATAGGAGCACTGGACCTGTAGCTTATTTGGGCCCTGGCCTAATGTTGTTACCCAAATTTGGTAGCATTCTGATTTTGAAGGAATTTACACGATTTTCCAAAATATTTACTAAGTCGGCCATTTTAACACACTTCCGGTCACGTAATCGACATGACTTCCACAATTTAACATCACGACCCTGTCCTAATGTTGTAACCCAAATTTGGTCCCATTCTGACTGGTGGGTCTGGAGAAGATTTTTTTGAAGAAATTTACTGTCTGCCAATTTGACCTACTTAAAGCCATGTGACTGGAAGAAGCTTTGCAATCCCTGTCAGGAGAGGAACGTTGCTGCCAAATTTCAGTCGGATCGGTCCAGCGGTTTGGCCGGAGAAGTCGAAATAGGAGACGGACAGACAGACGGTGCGCAATTAGTGGGGCAACTTAGCATAACAATTGTGCATTTTGTGAGGAAAGCACCAAATTTGGCACACTTAAAGTGCCCAACATATTATGAAAGATTTGGATATTGGGCCATCTCAAATTCAGCCGCTGATGGCTGTGGCAGCCATTTTCCGAAATGGCCGCTAGCGGTTACTGTAATTTCACTCTAACATTGGTTTGAACATTTATTAAAAGCTGAATTAAGAAAAACATAACCTGTAGCCACCTCAAGTTTAAAGATAGCCGCCATTTTGCAAGATGGCTGCAAATTATTTGTTGTACCGGACGACTATCTCACTCATAGAAATTGGTTGTTGAGAATGGTGGCAAACGAATCAAGGGCTGCATCTGATTGATATGAATACCAACATCACTTATGTAAAGTCAGTGGTTGTTGAGCATGGTGGCAAAAATCGCGGGCTGCGTCTGATTGATATGAATACCAACATCGCTTATGTAAAGTCAGTGGTTGTTGAGCATGGTTGCAAACGAATCATGGGCTGCGTCTCATTCATATGAATACCGACATCTCACTCATAGAAATTGATCGAGAGATGTCTGATTTAAATGTTCTGAATCAGTGACACAGTCTGCTCTGTTAATATTCTCTCAATTTTGTGAGCACTCTCCCTCACACACACACACAAGCTGTGCATTCAAGTGCAGCCTTTTTGCACTTGCAACGCTTCAGACAGCTCTTCTTGCACTTCACGATACTAGCTCATAGCAGGTGTGGGCTGCTTTGGGTAGCTTTGTCCAGTGTGGCTCGTACACCCCCTCATCATTCTTGACCAGCCCCAGCTGGATGGAGGAGGCAGCTCTGGCGTTGGTAGCTAGCAGTGTTTGACCCCACACATGGCCTCCTTGGTAGGCCGCCCTCTTCACATGCTCCTCCAGAGCTGCCTTGGTTGGCGGGATCAGCTGCACGTTGTTCTTCTTCGCGAAGAGTTTATTCCGGCCTTGTCAATGTCGTTGCACGTGCTGGTTCTGTCATAGAGCAATATGACGAACCTCTCGATGGTGTGCATGACATCGTCTGGTATGCCACTTGGTGCAGAGGATAGCTTCAGCAGTGCGTCTGTAAGTTCTGGCAGAACGGTCCAGATCCGGACAAATCTCACACTCTCACGATGTCTCTTCGAAAGGACCGTTTAGAACCCCCCCCCCCCCCATCCACTTTCTCAACAATCCTCTGGAAGAAGTCCTTTCTTTCAAGCTTCTGGGTCTCACTATCTGCCATGACCTTTCCTGGGAAAGCCACATTTCAAACCTCGCCTCCAAAGCCAGTCGCCGACTGGGAATCCTCCGTCGTGCAAAGTCCTTCCTCGGCCCACCTGAGCTCCTGACCACTTACAAAGCTTTTGTCCGCAGCCTGATGGAGTACTGCTCTTCCCTCTGGCTGGTGCTCCTGCCTCCCACCTTTCTCGGCTTCACGCTGTAGAAACCAAGGCATTTCGGATCATTGGCATCTCCCGCAATGAGGCTGAGTCTTTGGGCCTCTCACTCAATCACCGCAGGTTGGTCGGTGATCTTTCTGTCTTCTACCGTCTCCTCTCCAGTCTCGCCCCCCTTCTCTCTCTGCGATTGGTCCCCACCACATTTCCGCAGGGCGCTCAAGGTCCGCCAACAACCCCTTCTGGTAAAACTACCAAAATCACGAATCACTGCTCACCTTCATTTCATTCCTCTTTTTTCCTGCCTTTGGAATAAACTCCCACACTGTCTTCAATCCCATTCTTCCCTCCAGGCCTTCAAAACAGCTGTTCACCAACCTCTTATCATCCCCATCCAAATCCTCGATCTTTTCTACCCCCGATAATCCACCCAAGCCCACCTCCTTCAAATTCCCTGCTTTCCTTCTTGAAAGTCCTGTAATGTCCATCTGTATTCCCCATGTTCCCCGTCCCATCCCTCTCCCTTCCACAGATCTCCTAATGTCTCTGTTCCCACTGTTTTGTCCTTCCCACTCCCTCCCCTCCTGTCTCATGCCCCCTTGTCTCATGCCCCCTTGATGTGGGTTGTTTGTTAGCTCTCATACGAGCCTCGACAAGGTATACAAAAAATAAAAAAAAACGCCCACATTGTCCAAGCAGTTTCTTACCATGTCCAGCAAAGCTAGATACAGTGTCCACACCCAGTCAGAGCGTGAAACATTGGGAGTGCCTGTGCCTTCTCTGGTCCTAGGCCAGCTACTATTTCGTGGGCTGCCAGGTACCGAAAACTCTTCCCAATGCCAAATGCTAGCCACAGTTCATCTTCTGGTTGCAGTCCCTGGGCCACTGACACAGCCAACACACAACATCGGTGTCAACTGTCTTGATCAGTATTTTGGTGACCATGGTTGGCTGCATGGGATGCATGCAACAACATTCGACTGTCAGCTTCTTCATGGCTGCATGGGGCGAGCAAGGCCAGGTCTAGCAGCGGTGGCTTGCTCAGGATTGCCTCTCCATCAGTGATAAAGCCGCTGTCACACTTGACGATTTAGCCAGCGTATGCCGATTTATGAAAAATTTGTGTAAAACGCTGGCACACGTCGAATACGTTATGGGTACGTTTTGTATACGTTAAGAGCACGCTGAAAAACACTGCATAAGTCGTAGTACGCTGGCTTTAAACGTTGTACTTTTGAGTTGTCCTCAAATTTTGCATGCTTGAAATTTTACGATGTATGCTGGCGTATGACTCACACGTTCCGCTACGCTGGCCATAAGTTGTAGGCACGTTATGCGATCGTTGACACACGTCGACACACGTTACTTGTAAGTTACTCATAAGTCGAAACACGTCGAGGTAATGTTTAGCGTACCCGAAACTTATTCTAACCTATGAGTAACGTTTTGTAGCACGCTACACGAACGTTGTTCACACTTCGCACACGTTACTTGAAAAAGACGTAGACGTATTTGACGTCTTCAGGACGACAACAGAACTTAATGAACGCGTTTCTAACTTACAGATACCGTATAATGGCGTATTGGCAGCGATTAGGGGAATTGGTATATAAAAAGGGGCTTCGCAGGAGGAACCCGTCTGTTTTTTTGGACTTCGTGGTGAGTACATGTCCATGTCATTCCGAGAGTGGAGGATACGGCAAGGCTGAGACGACAATACCTACCTGTCCTCGAACATCAACATGACCTCATCGAGTTGAGACTGCACCAGTTGCGTGCCAATAGAGCCGGGAGAAGAAGACGTGAACGAAGGAGAAGGAACTGGGTGAGACCATGGATCGGGAGGCGATGCCATTACGGCATATATGACCAGCTCATGGTGGAACTCCGGAACGAGGACCAGCATCCTTCATCAACTTCCTGCGAATGCCCCAGCGATGTTCGACGAGCTGCTAGCCAGAGTGGGTCCAAGGATAACCAAGCATTATTATTAAATCATTTCAATAGTCCAGTGGAAGCGATTTAACTCGTTCAATGGAAACGATTTCAATTGCCGAGCACCAGCGTCCAAAAACAATAGGCGAGTGACAGCCATTTATTAAAAGTGAAGTTGCAGCCTATGAATAGAAACCTCACGTAATCGTCGACGATACTGCCACGCTATGCATACGTTAGACTATCGTTGGGCATAGGTTGTTGACGCCTAAAAACGCTAATCAATCGTTGGTATAACTTATGTATAAGTTATCGAAGCGTTCTGTGTTCATTACTAGTACATTATGCATTTGTCCAAGTCGTTTTGAATACTTTTAAAACTGAAACAAAAAAATAGTTCATCGTGGGAATGAGAAAAAAAAAATTAGCCGAAAGAACATCGAACAATGGTGCAAAGTAGTCTCCTATTCGTGAACGCAACGAGGATCCATCATCGCCCACACCCTCCCATCACGCTCACCTACTACTACTGACATGGACATACTATACTACTACTACATACTACTACACTACTACTACTACTACTACTACTATGACACGCTCACCTACTACACTACTATACTATACTACTACTGACACGCTCACCTACTACTATACTATACTACTACTACTACTGATACTACTGACATTGACATCTACTCAACATGGAGTCTGGAACACTGACGGGTTCCTCTTGTGAAGTCCATTTGATATACCAATTCCCTAAACGCTGCAAATACGCCATTATACGGTAGATGTAAGTTAGAACACGTTCAGTAAGTTCTGTGGTCGTCCGGAAGACGTCAATCAAATTCGTCTCCATATGACAATGTGCGTTTGAGATACGTTACACATAGGTTCAAAGCACGCTACTCATAGGTTCAAAGCACGTTACTCATAGGTTAAAATTAAGTTTCGGGTATGCTAAACATTACCTCGACGTGTTTCGACTTATGAGTAACTTACAAGTAACGTGTGTCCGACGTGTGTCAACGAGCGCGGAGCGTGCAGAGAACTTATGCCAGCGTATGCGGAACTTGTGAGCCATACGTCGAGTACGTCGTAAAATTTTCAGCATGCTTGAAATTTCACGACGTACTAGACGTACCACAGAATATGACAGCGTACTTCCTCGTTTTTCAGCGTGCTCCTAACGTATACACAACTTACCCATACCGTATTCGACGTGTGCCAGCGTTTTACACACATTTTTCATAGGTCGGCATACGCTGGCTAAATCGTCAAGGTGTGACTGCGATGTTGACACTTCCAATTTTCAGGCGGTTATGATTTAAATCGGCGTGCAGCAGCCTTTTAACAGGCTACGCCACGAGTTCGTCGCGATACGTGCAGCGCGCTATGCCTAATTTAAACTATCGTTGGGCATAGGTTGTGAACGCCGACAACATGCTAAGCATTCTTGGTATAAGTTATCTATAACACAACGAAACGTTCTGTGCCCGTTACTAATATGTTATGCATAGGACCAACACGTTATGAATACGACAAAAACTTTTTTAAAAACCTCAAAACTTCAGCGTACGCTAACGTTTTACATACATTTTTATATGTTGCCATTGCTGGCTAAAACGTCAAGGTGTGACAGCGCTTAACCAGCTGCTTGTCATCCTGGTCAAACCACCTGAAATAGCTTCTGATAGGAACTTGAACAGCTCGGTCTTGTTGGTGTCCACTCGGAGGAAGTTCTGCCAGTTTCCAGGTATAACTGCTGCTCCGACAACGCGTCTATGCACTCCTTTTCCACGCTTTGATCTTGCACTGCCTTTCAGTGAATGAGCAACGTAACGGTCCCAGACCAGATCCAGGCGTGACACAGTCTGAAGCTTTGTTGACAGGTACGGTATGAAGACATCCTGGGCATAGTCATCAAAGTTCTTGGCTACCACAGGCTTCAGCATCTGGACAATGACTGCCCCCATCAAGAACTAGGCTGGTGGTATCAGGAGCCTCTGATTGGGCATTGGAGAACTCTTCAAAGCATTTGAGGAGATCACCCTTCGTACCTAGACGGAGACTTTCTCCATCGGAGAGAGCTGGAGGACACGCTTGATTCTCCTAGCCCATAGTCATAAATACTATTGCCACTTGTAAAATCTTCTACAGACGCTGGTGATGGCACATAGACAATTCACACCCATCATCTGAATTACATGGCTTCATTCCAATACGACCGAATTCATCCATATTGGTTACTTCGAGCCGATGTGCTGAGATGTGTTGCGATTGACTGTAAGAGTCAATAAAAACGCAGTTTCAGAAAACGGAAGGGTTACTCAACAAACTGACCAAAACAAATTAGCTTAGCCATGAAAATGGAAACTAGAATGGAAAACTACTTACAAATGGTTTGGCATTGCCGTCAATCGACGAAGATAACCCGAAAACTAACGAGTTATCATGGTAAAGATATCTCGCCAACACGCCGGTACGAAGAGAGAACTTCCTCACTCAGTAGCAAACTGGAACTGGCGCCGTGAAGGCAGAACGGAAATACATGCAGAACCTCGTAACCCGGTAATCCGTGACTGAGATAATCCTATGACCAAACTGCACCCCACAAACCAAACTCAACTTGAAGAACTACGGTTAACAATGGGATAGCATAGAGACTCTATGGGCACAGAACAAAATAACAATGAATCGAGTCAACAAGTGTAAGCTGGCAACTCAACCGTGCGCGATTCCGGGGTCAATATGCACACACCACTTCTACTAACATGTGCCAAGCCAATAGTGCTATGAATGTTTATCGTTGGTTTTCATTCAGAATCTGTGTCTTAATAGGACTAATTAGTCCACTTTAACTTTTTTTTCTCAACCAAATCAAAAATTTGTTACTTTCTTTGACCATTATTGGACCTTTATTTGTAAATAAACTTTCGCTATCAACCTGCGTTCCTCTCCAGTAAAGCAGATGTGTGTCATAACAGTAACCACTGACGGCCATTTTGAAAAATGGCTGCCACAGCCATCAGCGGCTGAATTTGAGATGGCCCAA
>CM068967.1:74430504-74444080 GCA_035128595.1 Eptatretus atami
AATTTGGTGCTTTCCTCACAAAATGCACAATTGTTATGCTATATTTAGCTAAGTTGCCCCACTAAATGACAATACCTTGTCTGGAATTTAAATTCCAGATAAGCTAATTACTGTGTCTTGATGGTGTTCATAATTTCCTTAACGCAGCGTCTGTCCCTGTGGACTCGGATATGGAAAAAATATTTTGTCTTTATAATCGGGTCTTTTTGTTACCCGCTCCACGGACAAGGTCAGAGACAGGGACATTAAAATGAACTCCTTCCGACCGATCGACTGGACGATCATCCGTCCATTTACTTTTGTGTACACGATATTTCAAAAACGCCTGAACATTTAGCTTTCATATTGCAGATATCTATTCCTCATGACATTATCTCAACCTGATTAGATCGCAGTTGTGATTGGCTAAATTAGGTTGCCATGGCAACAATCTCGGTAACTTGGCTTGTGTCCATGATATTTCAAAAACGTTCAGGATTTAGCTCTCATATTACACAGATCTATTCCTCATCTATATATTACTAAAACTCTCATCTTGGGTAATATATACATATGTATGCATGTATGTTCCCGCAATACAGCCAAAACGGGTACACGATAGCGCAAACATTTTAGTGCCACCTTACTCACCATTCTCCTGCGGTGTGCAGTATCAAGTTTCGTTCAAATCGGGCAACGAAAAAATATTAAAAAATCAATTCCCGATTCAGTCAAGTACTCTTCGGGAGAATTTTGATCAATGCAAACAACCTCAGCAGTATAGTTCACTGGAGCCATCTTCTTTTTAACCTCCGCCATCGAAGATCGGAGTTACTGTTTTCACCCCTTTCTGTTTGTTTGTTTGTTTGTTTGTTTGTTTGTGAACAGTATAACGGAAAAACTCCTTGACGGATTTCGACGAAACTTGGTGGGGGGTTAGGTATGGTCCAAGGATCATGCCATTAAATTTTGGACTTGGTCCCCTCCCCCCCCCCAGAGAAATTGTTTTTTTTTTTTTTTGCATTCTTACATGTTTTAAGTGATTTCCAACCCCCCCCCCCCCCCCCCCCCAAAAAAAATTGTTACTCCCCCCCAAAAAAAAAGAGAATTTATTTTTTTTTTGCATTTCTACATGTTTTTAAGTGATTTCCAACCCCCCCCCCAAAAATTGTTACCTCACCCCCCCAAAGAAAATAGAGAAAATTTTTTTTTTGGCATTTCTACATGTTTTAAGTGTATTTCCAACCCCCCCCCCCCAAAAAAATTTTAGAGAATTTTTTTTTTTTTTTTTGCATTTCTACATGTTTTAAGTGATTTCCCACCACCCCCCCCCCCCCCCCCCCCAAAAAAAAATTGTTAGAGAAAAAAAATTTTTTGCAACTTTTTTTTCAACAAAATTTCGATTTTCTTTTTTTGCATTTCTACATGTTTTAAGTGATTTCCAACCCCCCCCCCCCCCCAAAAAAAAAAATGTTGAGAGAAAGAACTATAACTGTCAGCACTGTTGACGTCATATTAATGAATAGATATAAGGTTCACTTGAGTGACCCAGCTGTATTGGCGGCGGAGGTTTTGCACTCTACCGAGTGCTCCCCCTCTAGTTTTTCTTGAAATGATTTTTTCGTCAACCGCTGTCACAACGGGAACCCAATGGGTTCACCTGTCGTCTCGTAACATACAAAGTCGGGGGACCTAGAGGTTCAGCTCCTTGTTTGTTTCAATTTTTGTTATTTAACAGTTAAAGGATGGTGTTTGTAAATTTTCTTGATTATAACAATGGAAATAACCTTAGGATCTCTGATCTCACCAACCATTAGTGAATATTTTGAAACAAGTGCTGGTAATATCTGGTTTTGCCTGGCAAGCATATGATGCTCCTCCCCTCTGCCTCTCCCCTGCCCCTTACCCCAAAGGCAGTGACTTCCAAACTAAAGCCAAGCAAAGCAACTGGTGGGTGTGGTGTGTGTGTGTGTGTGTGTGGTGTGTGTGGTGTGTGTGTGTGTGTGTGTGTGTGTGTGTGTTATGTCTCTAAACCCTGTCCAAATTTCCCTGTAATTTGATGTACAGTACTGTACCACATTCTTTTCAAACTGTGAATGCCAATTGTCAAAATAAAAACTTTTTAAAATTCTTTAGCCAAATTGATGTTGGTCTTCCTCTTTTTCTCTTGGTTTTACTCTTTCATTTCCCTCTTGGTGTCCAGAACGTCGCTTCTTTATCAAATTGTCTTCATCTTTCCTTGTTACATGTCTGAGCTACTTCCATCTTCTCTGTTATGTTTTGTCTTTTCCTCCTTGATGCTAAATTTGAGATTTCCTTTCTGGCCAAGAATCCTTTAAAATTCTTCTAAAACATCTTTGCTGAAATTCTCAGATTTAATAATAATACGAGTTCCCTTACATGGAACTTTTGATGCAGGTGGAGGCCATTAGGCCCTTCAAAACCTGCGCTCTTATTACCAACCGATGGTGGCTTGTTCATGCTCTATCCTTTTAAATGTCAAGAGTCAAGCAAGGAAGCAGCATGGACCATTTCTAATTATTCTTTGGTATGACTCAGGCAGGGATTGGTATGACCACTGACCTACCAAACTCAGATTGACGGTCTAACCGTTAACGCCGCCGAGTCCGGTCCGGTGTAACCGTTGCGCTGCCGAGTCCGGTCCGGTCTAACCATTGTGCTGCGAGTCCGGTCCGGTCTAACCGTTGCGCCGCCGAGTCAGGTCCGTCCACTCTAACCGTTGCGCCGTCGAGTCCGGTCCGATCTAACCTTTTTTGGTTGCCTTCCAGCTCTGCACCATACAAAAGAACTGACTTTCCATTCAAATTGAATATTTTAATTTCAGTTGCTGATGATGATAACATGACCATACTTTGTTGAGAACACTTAATGCTTCTTTTGCTTTATTGATCCTGGCCACGGAATGTCTTTCTCGGTTCCTCCACTTTTATCCAATGTTTTCCCTCAATACATGAATGTTTCTACACCTTCAAGCTTCTTCCTAACCTTTTTTTTTTTCTTTCTTTCTTTTCTTGAATCTCTACAAACGTATTTGAGATAAATGCTAAATCATCAGCATAGTCCAAATCCTCCACAACTTTATTGGACATCCACTCGGTACCTGTTGCCTTTCCTTCGTTTATCTTTAACATATGCTGGTCTATTACCATGTACGGTATTATAAAATGAATTGGCCAGATTTACGACGGCGTGCCGTAGTCCGCTCCAGTTTGTATCCTTGCTTCACACCTGTATTTACTGGAAATGAGGGTAACAGTTTACTCTCATGAATTACACTGCAGTTGAAACCTTCTCATACAATTTTAATTATTTTGATTAGTATTCGCTACCTTGTATTTTATTTTTTTGGATTTTCCTCCCTGTTCTTGTATGTACATTCTTTCCAGGTTGCTCCCCTGGTCGAGAAGCCGAGACCTCCATCCCTATCCAGGTCGATTATGATGCGTATGACGTGCAGGTGTTTAAACTGCGCACACCCACGCACATGCGCAAGTTTCCCTCCAGGTGCGGGTCACAATGTTAAGATTTTCAGTTCGAGGGTGGTGTGAATTACAAATGAAGGAAATTTGAGGATAATGAAGTAAAGAAGAGGGAGGATGGGGGTATAAGATAGGTGGGGTGGGTAAAGAGGTAGGTTATGAAGGTGTGCAAAGGTTGGTGGTGGTACATCAAAGTCTGCAAGTAATGCAATGGTTGAGAGACTTTCCTTGAAAAGAATGACAAACTAACACTTAAAATAGTTTTTGGGAACAAAAGAGGAGTATTTCTCGGGCTGAGGCACCCATATAATTTGTATATGCACAGATAGCATGGCTTTCGAATTGTTGATTAAACTTTGTCGACCCAGCTCAGTTTGTAAAATAGTGTAACATTTGGAAAACACCAAGTTTTGAATCTCTTCTGCGATTTTTGTTTTTTAAACTCATCGATTATGCAAATAACTGTTGTTTTATCTTTATCCATATTTGTGCCGTATGATTTCTGAGTCGACGAGGATAAAGTGAATAGGCCCAGATTTAATTCCTGTTCAAATACATTTTTGGTACACATTTGGGTTTCAATATAATTTGAACATCATAAATTCAAGAGAAACGCTAGAACAGTACTCGGTAGAGCACATACCTCCGCCAGGCTGAACAGTTTACGTTTTGTGTCCCACTGATGGGCTGGATCTGAACCAAAATCTAATCGGCTTCTTGTTGTCACCTAACCAACACGTCCACCGAGTTTTGTCGTCATCCGTCCATAACTTTTTGAGATATCGTGCCATATATCATTTTTGGCCCTCTCTCTCAATTATGAAGAATCACTTTAATAATTCTCGGATCCAGATATTCACCAAAAGAGAATGGATTCATCCTTGTCGCACACCCAACCTGTCCAAGTTTTGTCCGAATCTGTCCATAACTTTGAGATATCCCGCTCACAGACAAACAGGGTTGAAAATACAACAACCTCCATCCACCTTCGGTAGGGGAGGTAATAAGCAGGTTGTGGCAGCATCGCTTCTGCTGATCTGGACAAAAGGAATGTAATTAGTACAAGCTACTTGAAACCTGCCTTTCAATTCATAAAAGTTACAAGCTCTGTTGCTGCTGTCTCTCCATAAGGATTGATTCTGTTCTTTGCAAGGGTGCACTTCATTTCAAGAAGGGTGACCGCATGTAATGCTTGCACAAATTTCACCATTATCCCCATATTTTTTTTTTTATAAGGATATTGTAATCCTGTGTCTGTCTGTCCATCCGTCACACTATCTCTCCTAAACAGTTGGGCATAAATTCACCAAACCTGATAGTTATGATAACCACATGTCAAGGTGGTGTGAGAGCAGTATCCTTTTTGGCCCTGCCCCCCAGACCAATGGTCAAAAGGTCAAATACCAAAAAATGCAATTACGGGCACATTTTTAATGACACTTTGTATATACAATCGACGTTGGGGGACACTGAAATGTGTAACGATTTTCTGGATGTGACCCCTGGTTCATGCACCAGGGGGTGGTGACTTAGGGTTTGCAGGGGTCAAAACGGGGGGGAAAAACTTTTTTTTACCTCTCCATTTGATATCGAGTCCTTTCTGGTGGAACGTGTTGCCTTCTTTCAACTTTGCTTTAGGTGGGAGTAGTGAGGATTTACGACGGCGTGCCGTAGTCCGCTCTAGTTTGCATTTATAACTGGGGCTGCATTTGATTTGTTTCATCACATGGCGATTGCAATGTTTTCGTGGAAGACAACTGCATTGTAAAAAATTATTTTTTTTAAAACAGGATGCAAGTTTGCATGCCTTTGTACTTTCATTTTACTGCAGTGGTGTGCATGCTCAATATCATCACGTCCCTCAGCAGCTGTGGAAAAGGGCTCTCGCCAATTACTCCCACAAGTTTGGCACCATAATTCAAAAGATTCCTTGCCAGTCTATAACATGTCTCGGCCTGCCTTTTAGACCGCAGGAGCAGCCTCTCAACTGCTCGGAGAAGTACGAATAGCTTTTAGCACAAGTGCAATGATCCAACAAGTATCCAAAGCCAACTGCTCTACTGGTTTCATCCTTGTTCAGGCACCATCAAAATCAATTAGTCCCAAGAGCCCAGCCAGGCCAAAAGTCTCTTACCAAATAATTTGAAGAATTCTAAATGGAAGCAAGTTCCCTCCCTAATTTACAAACTCGATGCCCATCACCATATCTCTCACTCATGAAAGCAGTTGTGACATATTACTCCTGCTATAAACTGGTCAGGAATCTTTTATATTTGTTTCCAGTTGAGAAGCAATTGTTTGTTCGTGTCTTGCAAAAGCCTTTTATAAACTGGCAATGGATCCTTTGTGTGTAGATCTGTATGTTGGCCTGAATACTGTTTCATATATGACAAAATGAATGTGCATGTAGTAATACATTACCATGTCCTGTCATCATTTTCAACAGAGGCAGTTGTGATGTGAGAAGCCACGCGGGTAGCACTGTGTCTGAAGCCCCGGGAAGCCCCGTGCTGTCGGGCCGTAGCCAGCACTCTGAGGAAGGCAGTAGCCAGGCCTCCGATGAGGGCCTCCCCGTTCCTTCCTCTCCCGCATGTCTTATCCCTCGCCGGCCTCAACGCATGCACGACATCAGTAGCTCCCTGGGTTACATCAGTGCACATGGTACAGATGTTTCACTTAATCACCCTGAAAGTAGTGAGAACAATTTATTATGATTTATTTACGCTTGTGGTGGTGATGTCTGAGATGTTTTTGCCACATATTAGATAGAATCTAAAGTCAAATTATGATAACTGAGGAATGCTATAGCAATAACTATATCTGTTTACTATTAAAATTTTCACTTTTCATCCTTGAATTTATGCAAAAAAAAATCCACAATTGAACAGCAAGCAAATGCAGCTTTTCATTTTCTTCTTTTTGAATTGATGCCACAGGGAAAAGGTTGAGCCCAAAACCAAGGCAGGGGGAGGGGTGAAGGAAGGAAGGGTAAGGCAGAAAGGGTGATGAGTGGAACCTAGACTGGTGTTACAAACAGAGTGAGGAGGAGGAGGAGGGACAGGAAGAGAGTTTGACAGAGCATTGACTCGGTAGTAGCGATATAAGAGGCACAAGGAAGAGACTGCCCTACAGTGGACCAAAGATTGGAGATGGCTCGACAAAGTAGGATTGTTTAGCAGTCGGAGAGCCTTGACTTGGATGCTATCCAGAATGCCAATGACTGATGGAGGAGTGCCACCCCAGACGTGGGAGCAGTATCCCATCACCGGTCTGACTTGCATGGGATTTGTAGAAGGTGAGAAGCTGATGGAGTTGAAGTATCTGTGAGCTTTAAAGAGAAAACCAAGTTTCTTGGAGGCAGATTTGGTGATATTGAGGATGTGAGGCTGCCAGGAGAGATTTCTGGAGATGGTGACACCAAGCATTTTAATAGATGACTGCTGGAATTGAGAGCTGGACATGAGAAGAAAAAGGGTTGTTATGTTGATCTTACTGGACGTAGAGTTTGAGTGTTGGACTGGTTGAAGGAGACAAGGGTAGCGGAGCCCCATTGGAGGACGAGATTGAGACTATGACTGATGTTAGGTTGAGAGGCAGTCAGTGGTAAGGGACTGGGAGGAGGTGTACTGAGATTTATAACTGGTGGAGGAGTGTGGAGCGGAGTCATCAGCGGAATAGACAGGGATGTTCGTTGCTGTGAGAAGATCATTGATGAAAAAAAAGAAAGAGGGAGAGAAAGATGACAGAATCTTGAGAGACACCAGAATTAATGTGGTGGGGGATAGGGGAAGAGTCAGAAAGGACACCTTCAATGCAGGTAGAGCAAGATCACCCAGCATGTAAGTTGGAAAACTAAGCAGTAAGCTGAGGCTGAATACCATACATTTGGAGCTTTGTGAGGAGGCCTTTGTGCCAGGCTTTGTCAAAGGCTTTGCTGATGTTCAGTGCAACAAACTTGACTTTCTCCAAAGTGATCGAGACCTGAAGACAATTCGTTGGCAACATAGGCCAGGAAGTCACCAGTGGACTTGGCATTGCAGAAGCCATATTGGTGGTCATTGAGGATAGAGAAGTATTTGAGGAGGGTTAAAATTGTTTTTTGATGAGAGACTCAATTACTTTGGAGATGGTTGAGGTCAAGGTGATTATATTGTAATTGGAGTGATTGGACTTGTCGCTCTTCTTTGGGACAGGGCAGACATAGGCATGCTTCCAGGAGGATGGGTAAATACTGGTACAGGAGGAGAGGTTGAAAAGCTTGGAGAAAACATAAGTAAGTTTGGGAGTGCAGCGTTTGACGACAACAGCAGGAATGCCATCTGGACCATTGGTTTTGTTGGTGACGAGGAAGAGCACGGTCTGGTGAACTTTTCAAATGGAAAATTTGATGACAGGCACAAGGGAATTGGACAATTGGTGAGATCAACAGAATGTTGATTGAGGTATGCTAACTGTGGTAGGACGCAAGGAAAAGGCGACGTTTTGGGTGTGAAAACTTTATCGGAGCAAGATATCTCAACTACAGACCAGTCAGAACTTCTCTCCATATCTCCAGTGAGGTGATGGAATCCATCTTTCGTGTCGACCTCGGGCATTATCTCTTCTCCGTCTTGCTAATCTCTTAGTCACTTCACTCTCCACCCCGACGTTTTACGATCAACATGTTTCCTCTTTTAACTCGACAGCAGATGGATGTACTAAATCCCCAACAAGAGATCAGGGGCATCTCTTGAGCTCATTATACTATCTGGTACCGAGCATTACCTTCCAAGCTCTCTGTTGATGTTATTCAGTCCCCACGCCGTCCCCCCCTCAACTGGAGGTCAGATTTTTTTTGTTGTTGTTGGCGAGTGGAAACAAGGGGTTCTGTTTGTTGGAATTGTGTTTCAAGATCTCCCTTTTGAGGCTGGTGTCCTGCACGGAAGCATTTTAGGAATCCCCTCATTATTATTGATCTACAGAAATGACCTCTCCCCTTCATTTTCACAACCCTCTGCAATTTTTTTCAGATGAGTCCACCTTGTGCAGAACAGTAAGTTACACTCGATCAATAACAAGGATCAGATCTGACGTTTTGACCACTTGGGGGTTGACTAGTCCGATCGGAGCGGCTAAGCTAGTTGGTGATGCCTTCAGTTTTGAATTGAATAATCCAAAGTTCAACCACTTTTTTCAGGAATTGAGTGCATTTCATTTTGTGATGTTTTCTCTCTCTCTCTCTCTCTCTCTCTCTCTCTCTCTCTCTCTCTCTCTCTCTCTCTCTCTCTCTCTCTCTGTGTCTCTGTCTCTGTCTCTGTCTCTGTCTGTCTCTCAGGAAGCAATTAAATAGTGCAGTTTCGCATCATATTTCAGAAGTGTTTTAGCATCTACTGCCATCAGCCGTTTTGATAAAGTACAGATAAAACCAGGCACAATAATGATAACTTCATTCCCTCTTGCTCGTACCAGACTCCCTTTGTAGCAGTTGACTACAGTAGCAGTTGGATGTCAGTTTTATTTTTATGCGCCATGAACTTGAGAAACGCCAACCGACTTGGTGTCTATTTCTTTAGATGTTCTTGAAGAATTTGTCGGGCGAAACAAAGAAGACTCGAGCATGCCAGGCCGCTTCCAGGTTGGCAGCGCTGACTCCCAGTTGCGTACCAAGCTAAGTGGACTGCCACCACAGCGTGCCCTCATCAACCCTTTTGCACCGTCTCGCATGCGCATGAAGATGACTTCAAACAGACGCAGATGGATGCACACATTCCCCATGGGTGAATTTGAAAATCGAATCTCTTTGCATGTCTCTTCACATAAATGATACGATTGATAAAGTACGATTTTTTTTTCTAACTTCCTACATAATACATGCTTCTTATGACTTCCAATGAAAAAAATATGGAGTGGCAAAATGGAAAATGAGAAGTCAAGAAGTTAAAATCTTGATCTTTCTCAACTATTACTGTTTTTTGTTTGTTTGTTTGTTTTTGGACATCTTGCAGGGTTTGCAATGACCCTCAAAAACTCTCATAAATACACCTGTATATCTGTCTTAACTTTGAAAACCCTCAAACATTTCCTATTATTTCAGTGTTCCTGAAATAATCAACCAGACTGACAACTCCTGTGTACATTTATATGTGTAACTTGAGTTTGTTGGGGACTGGCACAAAAGGATAGAGTTACGTGCACTCGCCTTTGAGTAGTCTAGCCTGGGTTTGAATCTCGACCCAGCTATAAACTGTCATCCTGGTGTTTTGCATGCATGACAATTCATCAGTGTGTGCGACATCCAATGGAAGGATGTTGAGCTAAAGGACCCATCTGCCAGCACCTATCATTGGTGGATATTTGGTATCCCACATTATACTTTGTGAAGAGCAAATGAGTTGTCACTAAATTCCAAATTCCTGCCACTTTCAGTCAAATGTCACCTTGGCCAGCCAATTCATGAAAGATAAGCCAAAAATGTTCCCTGGGCTGACCTCACAAGAAGGTGGGAATAATTGGGCCCTTGAAGAAGTAGACTCGCTGATTGGTTACCATCCTAAGTCAGTTGATTGGCATGCCCATCAATGTCACTCTCACTCGCAACACGCGTTCATGATCCTGGAGGCCATGTCTGAGTTGCGCTGGAATTCTTGTGAGCTACTAATGCCCTGGAGGCACTTTCTACTTTACAATTTTGGATGAATGGTAGGTAGCTCTGCAGGCAACTTTGATGTGCAAAACTCTTTCTCTTATTTCTCTGTCTGCACTATTCAGCCTGCACTTTGGCCACCTCCCCATCTGCCTGAAAGTTGGAAATCATTACTCCTGGCTAAAAGCAGGGTTCAAAAACAGATCCTCTCAACAACAGAACAATAAGCTTATTTCCAATTCTAAGCGAAGTCATGGATTCATCATTGCTGCTGGTTTTGTCGTTCCTGTTTGCAGAAATCCTGATCTTTGACAGTCAGTGCGGTTTCCTTCCCAGACACTCAATTCTAACTATGCTGCTGCTCCTCTTTCAGCAATGGTTGGAGGCCCAAAGTCTCAAACAAGAGGTCAGGACCGTCTCCCTGGTTATATATTGGGCATTCGACACAGTCTGCCATCTTGCTTTTCTTGCGCCAGCCTCTGCCTGTGGCCCAGAAGGCTGCTTTCATACCTGGATGTCTGACTTCCTCTATTCGGGCACTCAATGCCATGCCATCAATGGAACCCTCTTTTCTCCTATACAAGTGCAGGTTGGAATACCCAAGGCAGTCTTGGGCTCAGAGATGGTAATGCTAGGTTCCCACTATCACGATGCGCGGCACGATTTAAATCGTGGTCTTAATCGTGGACTAATCGTGGTGATCCTATCAGATCTTATCAGATCTTGAGGTCAGTCGTGGCAATCGTGTTAATCGTAGAAAATTTTTGAACGGTTCAAAATGTTTCTACGATCAACACGATTAATTGTCAATCGGAATCATCGTATCAGATCGTATTGCATCGTAACAAAGCGCGACAGATCGCATCTAATCGTGCTTCCTAATCGTGGTGATCGGGATCGATCTTAGACAAGACAAACACCACGCTCTGTTGAGACCACGATTTCAATCGTGCCGTGCATCGTGATAGTGGGAACAGCTTTCAGAGAAATTCCATGATCAGCTACGAATGGCAATCGTGGCGTTCGTAACGGATCGCACGACAGTGGGAACCTAGCATAAAGTGTCATCAATGAATAAATCATTCAAAGTTGTGTTGGCAGTGGAGATGGTAAAGTGTATTTAAATAAATATGGTTCCAAAAAGCATATATAATCCTGGACAATTCCACGTAAAAAAAAATAAAAATCATGTCCAAATTCCAAATTGTCTCCGATCCCAAAATAATTTTCCGTATCTCATGTCCAGATGTTATTACATACATGTTCCGAGTGTAAAATAAATGTGTCCAGTCATTTTAGAGTAGAGGCTCCGGATGGATGCAAGGACTGACTGACAGGACCCAAAATACAAGCCCCCAGCTGGTTGATGTCTCCTGTTGGGGCTAAAAAAGGATTTCTTTAATGATTTGACAATGAATGTGATGATGATTTATCATTCAATAATACGAAGCTCTTAGATCGTATATCATCCCAAAGGAGGGGAATCGCTGCTTGGATTCATTGTACTTGGACTCTGCTGTATTTGAATTCAGAAAAAGTAAGATGTACACAACTTTACTTAATGCAGGACTCAACTCTCAGATTATATATTGGTAATTAATGGATTGTTTTAATTATTTTTATTTTGTAGGTCCAAGTGGGGAGGCTATTCAAATTCACCACCAGACGCGGATGAACACAGTGACGCATGAGGACGTCGTTCGCATGGAGGACAATACAAGGTGTTTTCCAAATTTTCCTATATAAGTTTGGACATTTATTTTGCATTCATGGACTATATTTTCAATTGTCAAATTATACAACACAGTCTGCTAAGGCAAGTTACTTTATATGATGGAACTGCTACAAGCAGTATAACATTGTATAGGATGAAATAGTTATTCTTTAGTACATACTATTACTAAGAGTAAGCCTCGTGGTTGGCTTAGTGTTAGGGTGGTGGCTTGGGATCCGGGTCCTGAGTTCAAGCCCCGTCGGCGCTGAATTAATACACCAGGGGGATCAGCCTGTCATCCTTCCAGGTCGGCCAAAAAATGCAGACACCTGTGCTGTACTGGTAGAGGGACACTGCATCAGTGGCATAACACGTCCCAACCAATGATGCAACAGCAGCCGCAGGCTGCATCTCAATAGAGAAAAGAGCTTAGAGTGAGGTAATTAAATTGTGAGAAAGGATTATGCATCAATATTTGTATAGAAAGCTGTCGTCTTCCCTCCCTTATGTTTGTGTCGAAAACCACTTCTCTCTTGAAACCCTTTTAATGTTCTATCCATTGTAACTTGTCTTCTATATGCTTAAAAGGGGAATTTGGCATTGCAACACCGAGGAGGCGCTAATTTTGGCTTGAATGTGTGAGCCTCGAACATTAGGAAAGAGTTTGGAGGCGAAGGGGAGGGATTTCCCTGAGATTTACAGTCAAACCACCAATCAGTGCGGGGCAGACAGGGCGGGACGTCCGATGTGCCCATATAATGTCCGCGCCTGCATGGTGGGGATTCCCGGTCTGGCTTCACGAGTCTGGGAGAGGTCACATCACGGTCCAGTGAAAATCAAGCCCAATACATGCGGCAATGACAACCAAGCTGTGGGACCAGCACGATTATTTTGTTTCCACCTCTCGCCTGCACAAGAACAGGTTTGCGCTGAACCCCCACCCCAAACTCCCGACCATGCTGCAGAGCCGTTGATTCTGAAAAGAACCTCACGGTGCCCGTACGGGCCGTAAATGGTATTCCCGTCTTGTCCATATTGTGGTCCATCTGCTGTGGTGTGCTTGACGGCCTATTAAGGATTAGTTTACGTAAGGCTCTTCCATCCGAATGCAACTCAGGGAGCGTCTTTCGGAATTGTGAATAGATTTGTATATAAAGTGTTTGCATGTTCCCTGTTCTCCCTCCCCCTTTTCTTGAATACGCACATCAAAGAACTGCGTCTCATTTGACTATTTCGAGTCACCATGATTGTAAAGCTGTACAGGTTTATAAGCCCTACAAAGGACAGATTTGGTGGGACGATTGTCGTTCAATATGAAACCCTTCCCTCATCGAGCACAACGAACCGCTCCAAGTCACCATTTTGAGTGGCTCGGTGGGATGAGGCATCTGGTATGTCACTCGATCAATCGATCAACCTTGGATGAACCAAATTGAGCTATATAAAGGTGCAATTAAACCCTCGATTCGGCTCGGTGCATCTTGGCTGACGCGAACACCGCAACCCGAAATACAAGCAAAGGCCGCTGCAGTTCTGTCGTGTGTTGTTTTTTTTTGTTTGTTTGTTTGTTTTTTAAATTTTGTTGGATCTTCATTTTGACCCAGGAAACCTGCAATGCCAGCGGCTCCGACTCCTCATTCAGCACCTCGAGGGCCCCCAAAAGGATATCCAGCCTCCGCAAAGATGACTACATCGTCTGTGAAAACAAGGTCAGATATCTTGACATTCCCAAACTATGCACCGCAGCTTGATCTCTCTGAC
>CM068967.1:74444310-74460628 GCA_035128595.1 Eptatretus atami
CCCCGATTCACCTGAACTCGAAACGTTTTGCAGAGATCACATGGGCTGCAAGCAGCCCCACCGAAACTTTCGTCCTTCATTCAGTGAGCGACTCGAAGACCACAAGGATAGTGTCAATCGTTGACGACTCTTTTGGTGTAAAAGCTGACTGCTCTGGGGCTTGGTGCTCAAGCAGAATGGTGGGCGAACCGTATCAAGAATTTCAAGCAAAGACCTTGCCCAGTCACTTGAGAGAACGTCACCCCCCCTTTGGGTTAGTTTGTTGGTCTTGGCGATCACCTCCCTTTTCCAGAGAGGGGGACAAACAGAACCCTCTTCCAGTCATGTTGGGATGATGCCTGTGTTCCAGGCAGAGCACAGAACTGCATGCCACGACATGAGTGTAGCTATTTCACCCCAGCCTTGAGCAAGTTCGAGCATGGATGCCACAGATCCTGAAGCTTTACCCATTTCACCGGTTTCACACCGCAGCCTGTGGTGTTCCAAACAAGCGAAGGTGGATCAAGTTGATTGGAGGGTCAGCAATAGGGGATAGTAACAGCCCATGACATCAACTCAACAGCTGGGTGATCAGCCTGGTAGAGCCGCTCAAAGTAACCGGCCCAGTGGGCCTTCACTTCGGACTCCTCTGTCGAGAGCCACCACCTCCATTGCAACTGCAGTGCACTGATGGACAGGCTTTGGAGGAAAGCAATGCGCGAATTCCCCTGAAGGCAGGACGAGAATCACTTAAACCACAGGTTATGCTCTTCCCCCTCACTGATTCCTCGCACATGGCCTCATTGTCCACCCTCGGCGCACTTAAATTTATTGCCTCAACTCCCTGAGCTTCTCAGCTCTGCCATTAAGTTTTGCCCGCGACTCTGTCAATGGTATCCAGTGTTCCTTGAGAGACAAATTTCTTTCTCACCCTCCGTGGTTCCAACCATCCACCGGCAACATCAAGGATGGTTGGCTTGAAGCCATTCCACAATCCTTCAGGACCTCCAAAGCACCCAGACCACTCAAATCCCCATCAGCCTGTTTGCAAACTCACCAACTACCCTCTAATCCTTGAGCTTGCCAACATCCAGCCTCGGCTGGGATGGTACCATTCTCCCACATTTTAAGCTGTAACTTCAGAGTTGCTACAACAAGCCGGTGGTCAGAATGGAGGAATTGAGCATTCCAGAAGGCCTGCAGTTCTGGATCATCCTCCCAGTGACCATCAACGAGTACGTGGTCAGTCTCCTTTGCCACCCCACCAGCGTTGGAATATCAAGTCCAGCGATGAGCCTGTGGTGTGAATCCATGAACCAGCCACCCAAAATCCATGATTCTTGCAAAAAGTCAAGGAACCTGCGTGTTATTCTGGTTCATAGTTCCTGACCCATGGGGACCAACACAATGTCTGTAGCCTGGTGTTGGCTTAGTGGTTAGGGTGATGCTTTGGGACTCCTAGGGTCCTGAGTTCAGCCCCGTCGGCCGCTGAATTAATACACCAGGGGGTTGACTCACCTCGTATCCTTCCGAGGTCGGCGAAATGAGTACCAGTTCCTGTGTGTGTACTGGTAGAGGGGCACTGCAATCAGCTACACAGTTGCGCGTCAAGAAATGATAGCTACCCGGCAGCTAAGCTGCCATACGACCACCAAACACTGTTTCATAATCATCCCGTAGTTCCAGTCGAATGCATTGAATTCTCCCAAGACTAGAAGAGTGTCTCGCTTGGGGCACTGATCAACCACGACTCGTGCGTGGCATAGAATGCGTCTTCACGGTGAGATCACTCGCCTCAGTCGGAGCATAGACAGAGACCAGGGAAACGACACCCAGAAGTGACGAATCCTTAGTCCATAATTATACGCTCGTTGACGCGGTGTTACCTCAATTACATTGGAGTCACCCTTATTGGACACAGCTACAGCAACTCCTTGGACATGGTAACTATCAGAATGACCACACCAATAGCAGGTGTTAACCACCCACTATGATCTCACCACTGTCCAGTCTCTGAACTCAGAGAGTGCTGCCATACCAATGTTCAACGATTGAGGTCAGATGATGAGAGAGGTGATCATCCTCTCTTAGGGATAGGACATTCCAGGCACTCACCCGAAGGGACCCCCTCAGGTTAACCCAAGGGACACGTCTGGTTGATGACACCTCAGCACCAGCCTGATGCACACCACACAATCCAACCCGGAAACGTTACCCCATGTATTTCCTCATATATCAAAGGTGGGGGGGGGTCCCGAAGGCTTTGACCCAATCCCGTCATCCCCTTTAAGCTTCCTGCGAAGGCAATCTGCACAAGAGGTTACTCCATGGAGTGGGTTTTCCATTTTCTTGCGTTTTTCGTGTGTTTTGCGGAGAGAATTGTTTTACGGTGGCCGCAGGGTAAATCCTGCCCCCACCTTCAAAAAAGCACCACTCCGAACATTCTCCCACATCTGACCCGGGAATGTTACCCCGTAGTTTCCTCTCCTATCATCAAAGATTGGGTGCCCCGAAGGCTTGCCCCAATCCCGTCATCCAGTGAGCTGCCTGAGAAGGGAGCTGCACAGAAAGGTACTCCCACGGAGTGGGTTTTCAGATTTCTTTGCGTTTTCTTTTGCGGAATGAAGGGTTTTATGGTGGCCGGAGTGCAAATCCTGCCACCATTTACGGTGGCCAGAGTGCAAATCTGCACACAACCTCCTAATAGAAGTAACCCAACTGCAGGAGGACGTCCCCAGACACAGTTTGGCACTAGAAATCGGATGGCCATTGGCTCACAAGGAGCTCCTCAGCCCTGTGACACTCCAAATTGAGGCCAAATGACACTCAAATTGAGGCCAAATGACCTCCTTTGCTCTGACACTCCAAATTGAGCTCAAGTGCATCCAATTTCCTTTCATCATCCTTGAGATGTCTCTGCAACACATTGGAGTCCACTGTGGCCAATTCCATTGATTGGACATGATTTAGAAAGAAACATGCCTTTCTATATTGGCCCACAGTTAACAGTGCATGTCAGAGCGGAAACTCCTTCCATGAAGTCCAAGGAACTGTCCGTAGAACTTGAGATAGAATTGTTTGAGGCATAATCTTGGGAAGGGTATAAAATAATTTCTAGAGTGTTGAAAGTTCCAAGAGCCACAGTGAGCTCCAGCTCATTAGGAAAAATCAGGAATTGAACAAATATGGACTACCTAGAGCTGGCCGTCTAACCAAACTGGGCAACTGAGCAAGAAGGACCTTGTCAAGAACCCAATGACCATCTGACAGAACTACAGAGTTCCTTGATTGAGATTGGAGGAATCTGCCAGAAGGCCACTCTTTGGCCTGAATGCAAAGTGCTACGTCTGGCGCAAACGAGCACAGCTCATCACCCATCTTACACAATCCCTACCATGAAGCATTGTGGTGGCAGCATCATGCTATGGGATGCTTTTTGTAGCAGGGCAGGGATTACAAGTGAGACTTGTAAGGATAGAGGGAAGATGAATGGAGCCAAATACACGCAATCCTTGAGGAGAACTGCTTCAGCGTGCAAAAGACCTTAGACTGCTGCGAAGATTTACGTTCCAACAGGACAATCCATCCATCCATTGGGACATACTCTGTGCAGAGCGTTGGTGCTGCCTAAGCAGTCTCCTTGCAATCGGGCACAATCCTGGACGGGTCGCCATTTCCGACACAGGATACCAGCAAGCTGGCACTCATTTTGCCGCTCAATCAGAAGGATTACAAGCAAAGTCAACCCCCACTGGTATTAATTCAACAGTGAGGAGGATTTTAAACTCAGGATTATAGATCCAAAGCCCACCACCATAACATTAAGCAACACCAGGCACAACAGGACAATGACCCCAAGTCTACAGCCAAAGCAACACTGGAAGTGGCTTAAGAACAAGAACTGAAAGTCCCTTGAGTGGCTCAGCCAAAGCCCAGACTTTAATCCATTGAGAATCTGTGGAATGACTTGAAGATTGCTGTTCACTTGACACTCCCCATCCAACTTGACAGAGCTTGAGCAAATCCGCAAGGAAGAAAGGGAGAAAATCCCCAAATCCAGATGTGCAAAGCTGATACAGACATACCAAGAAGACTCGAAGTTGTAATCGCTGCACAAAGGCGCTTCTACAAAGTATTGACTTAAGGGGGTTGAATACTTATATTATTGACGCAAGACATTTCAGCTTTTCATTTTTAATTAATTGTAAAAATTCTAAAAACACGTTTTCACTTTGTCATTATGGGATTAGTGACAAAAAATGTTATGTTTGTGATTAGTGAAAAAAAATTAAATTGATCCATTTTAAATTCAGGCTGTAACAACAAAATGTGACAAAAGTTGAGGGTGTGATATACTTTCTGAAGGTATTGTTTTTTTCTGTGCAGTGTCTGTCACGTCATGTACTGAACTAGTCCCTCAAACTGTTGTGAAATTGTACCAAACTTCGGATCTGCACCTACTGCTCCCATGTGGGATGTCCGAAGGTTTTTTTTCTTTTCTTTTTCTCTCACTTAAGTCTTCAAACCTCAAGTGCTGATAAAAATTAATGTCATGAATATTACAAATAAATTTGTGCAAAAGAAGTGTTTTGTATTATGATTGGTGTAAATCATGACAACACAGCAACTCATGTACAGTCATTATCCTCAGTTAAAACATTCCTATGTCTCTGTTGCAATGTGTGGTGAGGTGAGTGTAGCAAGCCGATTCATGCTAATTTCATAATATGTGGTCAGCATAAGCATGATGCAATTACTGTAATTAAAGAGGCAGTGTCGTGTGAAGTGTTTAGAAAGCTGTTGTCCTCCCACTGCCAAGTGTTTGTGTCTCGGCAAATTTTCCCCCTCCCGACACTTTGCAAGTCCCCGTGAATGATCTTTCTTTGTATTTTTCTCACTCTACTCAGAGCATAGGCAAACTGTGCAGAATCCTCATCTCTATCAGATAAGGGACTTTGTCACACGCTGGGAGTAAGGTGTGATGTTGCGGCGCCCATCTGCATGCACAATGGGGATCCACTCTGCCCAACCAGAATAATAAAACACCTGAAGCGATCTATCTCTTTCTGGTGGTTAGCGATCTCTCTCCTGGTGGTTGCTGCTAGATGTGGGTTCCTGGCTGGCATGTTCTCCATTCACTGGTGCTCTTCGCTGTGCAATGGCTGAAGGGTTGTTCCTGGTGGTGGTTCGCGGTTCCCAAAGCCAGTGGATGGAACTGCCCACTAGATGAGATATCCTTACCCTATTTTAGCTTTAATTTGAACCAAGCCTGTTACCTTATGCTGGTTATGAAATCAGGCAACTTTGCCCTAAAAATTGATGAATACGAGAATTGATCATAACCCTATGCAGTGTACAGATCATGTTAAAGCTTTACCTCTGTATCCCCCCCTTTTTCCGCCATGAAACGTACTTCTTTGTTCTCTCCCCCCCCCACCCCTCCACTTGAACAATTGTCACGCTAAGCCTTACTTCAATCTCAAGACCTCCCTCCTCCCAACACCCTCATGATTATACAATATCTATTATACCAGCAAATGCCACCTGTCGCTTCGCTGACAGGAAACACTGGGGAGGGGGAAGATAGAGAGGGGTGGGGGAGAGTGAGTAAGGAAGGCAGCGAGAGGTGAGAGGAAGGGAAGGCACACGTGTGGTGGAGCGTCAATTACGATTCATACTGTCTCACACAAAATGATTCTGCATGGAATAACAGTGAAGATGGAACAAAATAATGTCGGAATCCATTTTCTGCCGATCATACTATAAATCACCCAGAAGCAAACACCGCCCTGACACATCCGGAAGATAAACTCCCATCCAGACACGTCCGGAGATAAATACCATCCGGACACATCTGGAGACAAACCCACCTGGACATAACCATCATCCAGACACATATGCAGATAACTCCCGTTCAGACAGAAACACCACCCGGATACGTTCGGAGCCAAGCTGTCTGGAGACAAACACCACCGGACATGTCCCCGAGACAAACTCCCATCCAGACATAAACACTGCTCAGGCACGTCCGGAGACAAACTCCCTCAAGACACATCCGGAGATAAATACCATCCGGGCGCGTCTGGAGACAAACCCGCACGGACATAACCACCGTCCAGACACAAATGGGATAACCAACTCGTCCAGAACATAAGACCATCCGGTTTCGTCCAGAGACAGAGAGAGGGGGTGAGGGAAGGGAGTTATCGAGAAAATATGTGATGCTTTGTGAGCAACACACACGCACCACACACGCACAACACACAAACACACACACGCTTGCGATATCAGCAGTTTTTCGGAATCAGTAAGTTGGAGTCAGTATGATTACCAACTAAAGTTCGTACAGTATCCAACAAAAACCTTGAGTGGCTTTCACTGAAAAAATGTTACATTTATATAGACGTTTCAGGGAAATGTTCACAAACATTAATTTTTATAAAGACTCGTGTGAGGGGTGGAAAAAAATTGGCTCTGTAATTTAGACAATACGTTAATACGGCAAACGGCTCAGAAATCGGGCGTTATCAAATATATTTTGCTTTGCAACTCACAAAGGGAAACGTATAACCTTTGTAAGCAAATCCGATAACCAAATGCTTTAGAAACAGGCGCAAGGACAAAGGAAAACCTGATAGAACCTCCATAAAGATACGGGGATGAAACTTTGCCACCATGGCACCCGTAGCAGGCATGGCATGTCCACACACCCGTGGAGAGATCCACAATCTACCCATATATACAAACATCTGTGTGTGCTGTTTACGTACCTTACGTTGTAGTAACCGTCGACTGTATGAAAAGCTGTACTGCTATTAATTGACACGAACTGTACTGTATAGCATCGGAAGTGGCTTAAGTACTCAAGCAAGCACTGCAATGGAAAGCCTGGCTTGGCAACGCTATTACAAATTGCCGTTGATACACTATGCACCTGGAAACGCCCATGCAATGTCTGAATTGGAGAAAACACTTTTTTTAGGAGTCGGAAACTGCTGATACTTTCAAAATCTGGAGCTTACATTTTGTAATTCTGCTTAAGTTTAAGAGATTCTCTTGGTTATTCATATGCGCAAATGAAATAAAGCCAAGAATGCTGATGTCTCCAGGCATTTATTTAAGCATTGTAATATACCAGCGATTTGTAGCGATGACGAACAGGCATTTGAATATATGAGTGATGAAAGTGAGAAAAAATTCAGCTTTATTGTTAAGAAAATCATTGCGGCCTGTTCCAAGTCGAAGCATGGTTAGCAGGCAAAAAAAACATGGCGGCTTCAGACCCGCTGCGAGGTTACCAGGAAACGCCTCAGACCCCAGACAGTGAGTGGCTGAGGATCGTGAAGGATATAATTAAATAAGCCCCATTAATTATCTTCAAAAGGGGTGTTTTCATTAACCCAAAACACCAATTTTCACTCTTGCACTTCCTTGGAGTTTCTTAGTATGCATACAAAGTTTTCAGGGCTGCTAGGTTTTATAGTTTTGAGAGTTATGGAGGACACACCACGACTGACACACACGACATATTGCTTTTTATTTGGCTAGATATTACATTGTCCCGTCTGTTAGGCTAAAAATGATTTTTAAATGGCTCCTGTAAAGACATTCATAGGTAGTAGATTTCTGTTGGTAGTAGATCTGACTCTTCAGAGTAGATTTCTGTCACATCCAATGTTTATTGGACTAAATATGTTCATATTAACATGTGATAATGTGTCTGAGATCTAGTTTGTTAAAGGTCATCCCATTATATATTTTTTTATTCTCTCAGTTCCATTGTTAGCATTGTACCTAAGGCACAGTGTGTGCTGTTTGTGGTGCTGTCCAGCTCTTTACTCCGACCTGATGATGACGTCTTCCTGCATCTACTCCCTTTCTAAGCTAAGTAGTCGTGAGGACCTCTCACCCATCATTGCTACATCTGGTACGGAATGTTCACACTTGTGTAATTTACATGCTCAAATATCTCACCCCCACTTACACTCAAAATACATTGCATCAAATATTGGGGATGGGAACGCTAAAAAAAACTCTTCTCCTCTCTATAAGTTTTCATTCAAACATTGTATCATATTGAAAAGCCTTCTTTTTCATTAATTATAAGACCCATCCATAAACTGCCAGACTAGTTCAATGTCAAATTTGCATCGAAGATTAATATAATATAATGGGCGTAAGCCAGGAACTTCTAACACACTTTTCTCCAAACATATTCTGTTCATACTTCCGAAATATTCACATTATTGTGTTCCATGTATTTACTCAGGTGAATAGCGGATTCAAAAAATCGAATATAATTAGAAATTTTCAAAAGAGGGAATCGATGACGTCACAATCAGCAGCGTTCGGCGGCAAACTGACGGCGGGTCCCAGACGACGTGCTTTATACTTAACTGAGTCCATGAGTTCAGGATGTTTGTTCAACTCAGCGTTACGACTTTCTATCCTGCATGTTGTTAATCTGTTGATGGAGGATAATATAGAAACGATGAATATATCAAATCGTTCATGTTACTCATCCGGCACTATGTGTCAAGGCAACAATCTAAAGTGACCGGTCTCAAACGCTACAGGGCACCCAGACACGCCACCAATATGAACTGAGCTGTTGAATGCGGCGCAAAACATCCAAATAAACTACCGTAACCGAGTATTGTGATCCGTCCTGTCCTCCATACATACGTAGACGGGTATCTGCTTTAGTCTCAATAATTAATCCATGTAATGTACTTCGTTGTCATTATTTGTTGCAATTCAAATATCAAGAAGGTCTGGGATCCCAAGTGCTTTGAAAGATCAAGAATTGTATTTCTCCGAATGACTAATTTAATCATCACAAATGTTTGAGGAATGATTCAACCTAACTCAAAGTGCCAATAAAGCTGCAGCTTGAGTCAACAATCGTATGGATGTTGTTGTTATTTGAATGGTGCAGCTCAAAGTGCAATGAGTGAGAAAAGAGTGATGGATATTTATGTAATATAGCATGTTGATTATATGTGCAGTTGTCTATAGTTGAAAAGTAGGAGTAGTGTTTCGTGAGATGAAGGGGATTGCTGAGAGCCTCGCCACTTCACCTAACTAGAACGCCTTACCCATGCAGTTTTGAGAAAAAGAAAGTGGGAAGAATATTTCAAACTTTGCTTTGCGTTACGAGCACGATCTGCATTCGTTTTGTTCGTGAACCTTGCATAAAAGCGTGATGGTAACACACAGCGCATGCTCCGCCATGTTTGTCAGAATACAGATATCAAACAGTTTAATTGCCTGATTTCATAGCTTTTCTCATCGTTATAGTTACTCTGCCCTGAGGGCATGGATATTTTGGTCCAAGTACTTCTAAACGGAAGGTTTTTTTAAAGTGTCAAAAAGGTGATTTGTGTTCAACATTGTTCAAGTATACAATCGAATTGAAATAAATAACGATTTTAAAGGTTTCATTAAAAAATTAAAAATTAGGAATTTACCACCATTGAATGCATCTGATTTTACACCACATTATTTAACATGTTACATTAGTTGTTTGTGTCCTTATGATGTCCTTAAAAACAGTAAGTTTCCTGTTTGGAGTGATTTTTAAATTTTGTTTGAGCTGCCAGGCAGACAGAGTAAAAAATAATACCTTGCTACTCTGCACATGTGTGCTTGGAGTGGATTCAGAGCAAAGTACTGCTAAACTCAGATTCATTTTCCGGATTCATATTAAAATATAACATTCGATTGAAATTAAGTTGTTCCTCGATCATAAACTAACATTTGTAGACAGACAGACAACAGACGTGAACAATTGCTTAACTCCGCTTTTCGCTTCACATGCACATGTTTACTACTACTACTATAATACTGTGAATGCCAAAAATAATTCATAATCTTATGATTATGGCGCAGGAGGTAGAGTTCCAAAAAAATTCACAAGGCAGCAGGCCAGGCCTGATATTTCACTGGAACTAACTGGTTTGGGCGTAATTGAAATTTTCACCCGGGTACCAGCAATTACTCGACCACTCTTCGTAAATGACACAGTGAGCTCTTTAACATCCGCAAGCTACAACCAGCAGATGGATTTCTTGCCTTAATATAAACCAATTTCCAACGCACTTGTGGATGCAACATCCTGTTTGCGAAGCACTGATCCAAAAGTATTTGGTGCAGAATTGACCCCAGATGAGAACGTCAATGGTAAATGTGGTACCTCTGCACTTTCTTGTCAACCCAAGGGAAATGCTGGGAGTCAAAGGTAAAAAGGATCCTGGTGTACCAAAATAAACACTAGCTGCATGGAGAGGGAAACGAGGAATGTACTCAACTATTCTGTCAGTTTTTATCTGGAGGAATCGATCCCCTCTGATAGCAACCACATTCCACTGCCCAATGAAGTCTAGCACTGACTGGGAAGAGTCTTATGAACACATTTGACCATTCCTAGAGACTTTGTGGAAATTATGGTTGCCATTACTGAGTGGTAGGATGGACAACAAAGATGGCAGATTGGCAACACTGAGATGCAAGAGCAGACCCCCCTCAAAATGAAGTCGAGCATTGTATATTGTCCCTGCTGCACTTGATTTTTTTTTTTCCTGAACGATAAAGAACAGGACTGAATGGCAGTTTGTTAATATTTTAATGGCAAATTAAAGGTTTATATGATGGCTTTTTTTGTATCTCAATTAGAAAATGTCAGGATAAAAACCATTCAGCATAATATATTTCATACCTGATTCTTCTCGGTGGCATGTATTGACAGCATATGTTCACAATAATATTAACTGTATTGTCCTTAAGGTTCAATAACTTGTTCTATATAAAAACGAGCATTTCATCTTGAAATTCCATTTGTGCAGTTGGCGATGTCCTTGCAATGGATACGTACTCTCCATGCAAGGACATGACACAACTTCCAATGAATTTCAAAGACAGCTCAACATGTGACTGTGTTCACCCAGATCAGACTTTTCATCACATTGTGAATGAGGTGGCACCGACGGCAATTTGATGAAGGATTTAGGGCAATCCAGAACATTAGACAGTGCTGTGACTTGGCTGTCCAACTTCGACTTAGATCTGTGAGCTGTAATTTGTCTATTATATTGAAGGTCTATGAAGGGGATGCTAAGCCATCAGTCTTCACTAGTTTGTGAATGTCGAAGATCCTGTGGTATATATTTTTTTAAAAAATAGGCTGCAGCATGGGTTCCAAAGCGACTTCATTTCAGTTTGCTGTTAAGATTTGTATGCATGTTACATGTCTAAACTAACTACAATGCAGGCATTCTTTTGAAAGATAGTCAAGAAATGATCGGTACTGGCAAGAATGTGAAGTTTGATGAAAAACTTCCATCGGGTGCTGTTTGTTGAGAATATTTACTTAGAAAGGAATAAAGAGACGATTAGATGGAGCGAGAAATCGTGAGTTGATCGCTGTAATGTACGACCACGTGTGGTGCGATCCCAGCATGCCTCTGTATTTCCAGGTCTCGCACTTCCGCTTCGCAATTCCAAGGTCTCGCACACCATTCTACAGGCATTAGTCCCAAGCTAATTATACAATTTGAGCAATGGAATGAACATGATATTTATTTATTTATTTTAATCATTTAAAAAAAATTTACTTGTGCTTCTGTTCCAGAAGGGCATTGTGTTCACAGAAGGCATTCTGTTCACAGAAGGCTCACCATGTGAGCATTTTCTTTTGAACGCCTCTCATGTGCATGACAATAAAGTGGAAGCATGAGTAAAAGAGTTCCAGGTTCCATTTGTAAGGGAATTTGTTCCAATAGAGTGGAATATTTACGGAGTTTGCTAGGAATGTCCCTTGACAGACCCATCTAACTGTTGGATCAGTGAAGTAAATCGACGAAAAGATAATTCTATGGTTGGACGGAATTAAACTGACTCGTTTGTGGTTTACATTATCTTTTGCTTCTGGTCGGTGTATGCAAACAGCGACTCTGAGTCTGTAACACCGCCCGTGTGTGGCAAACGAGCCACAAAATGCACACAACTCGAAATTGCATGAATATCTCTATTTTGACGTCTGCATCACTGTCCAGACTCAAGAACTCTTAAATGAAGTCTACTTCAGCATTATAATACGTGCTGTGGTTCTGACGTTTTTCCTGTTCAAACAACCACGCAACTTGCATTCTCTATAGGTATTGATTATTATCAGTGAAGAGTCATAAATAAGACTTTGTTCATATGTGCTAGTGGATGCATAAGTCTTCTGGCAAACTTATGACTTCCACTACATCACGAGTCGTCAGCATCATGTAAATATTTATGGAGTGGTGTGTTAAGATTGTTATAAATTGAACTTGCTCTTTGGTTTGTTTTTCATGGATGCTTAATCTAACTTATATGCTTATTATGAGCAAACAAGCCTGGTGTTGGCTAACGTTAAGGTGGCTGGGTTTAGATCTTGGGGTCTTGAATTTGAGCTCCTGATGGGCATTGAATTAACACCAGGTGGGATTGACTCAGCCTGCCATCCTTCAGCAAGGTCAGCAAAATGAGTACCAGTGTTCTGGTAATAGAGGGCATGCAACAGCAGCCACCAGCTGCACTGTGTTCTCTGATAGTTTTGATTGAAATCAAACAAATATTCCACAATCCATATCCAGACTTATCCTCACCACCGTATATGTGAGATAAAACTTTAAATTGCAAATTGCAGTTTGAAACTACTTTCTCTGAATTACAGTTTTAAGCGTTTCAAATTATATGATTTACGATATCAAATTCCATCTCTTCTGGATCTGATTTTGACAAATTTCCCTGACAATATCTGATGCTCTTCCTCCGCTCCAATCGGTTCTTCAAAGCACGTCCTTCTCAAAGTGGACATCTCTGGCTATTATCAGAGACCACCTCACTGGCGTCGGTCTGGCATTTCACTCAAGCCGACTGGCAGGGTCTCCAAGCAGCCATCAAACTTATAGACTGGTCTCCTATCGCTACTTCTCCAACATCAACTCATCCTGGGAATTCTTTCAAAGAAACTTTGCTCTCCCTCATGCACAGATTTATCCTCTGTCTTCAAGTTGTCCTAACTTTCTCCGCGCCTTGGTTCACTGAAGCTTGTGGGGAGGCAGTTGTCCTGAAACAACTTGCCTTTGCCCTCACTGGAAAGCAAACCAACTGAGGGTTGCACAGTTGCATCACTTCATCTTTCATCTCAGTTCCTTCCATAAAGCTCGAACAAGTGTGTATCTACCCTCAGGAGAGCCAGAAAACAACATCTTTCTAAGCTCGTCTGAACTTTCAAATCTCTCCCTCCTCAAAATCCTGGTGGCATCTTATCAATCTGTTTTCTGGTGTATGTTTCCCTCCATCCCCTCCCTTACTCAAATGGCCGCACTGCTGATACCGCACGTTGAAAGGCTGAATGCCTAAACTCGGTGTTTGCAGCTAAATCTTGTGTCCAAAACCCTTCGCTTTCTCTACCCACCTTACCCAGTCACACCAACTGTCCTGGACTCTGTGTCTTTTCCTGAAAGTGGAGAGCTTGCTGTCAAACCTCGACTCAGTTTTCTGCAACCGGTCCAGACGGCATCAGCCCACTGCTCTTCTGCTCTTGCTCACCCTCTCTCTGTTCTATTCACTCTCATTTGCTCAAGGTCATCTGCCATCTGCTTGGATATCAGCAAACATTACCACCCTGCATAAAAAAGGTGCAAAAACATATCCTGCAACTACAGACCAATCAGCCTTCTCCCAATCATCAGCAAGGTTATGGAATCCATCATCGCTTAGCCATTAAATCCTTCTCTTCTTCCAATGGCTTGATTTCGATCATCAATTTGGTTTCAGATCAGGTCACTCACCCTGATATGCTGCTTCTGCTCTCACAACAATGGAGAGAGGTCCTCAATGCCAGACATGAAATCAGAGCCGTATCCCTGGACATATCAACGTGCTTTTGACATGGTTTGGCACCCTGCCCCTGCTCACAAACTCTCTTCCTATGGTATCCAAGGCCATCTCCACCCATGGCTCACAGACTTCCTCCCCTGTCGCAGTCAACGTGTGGCCCTAAATGGAGTTCTTTTCATCCCTCTTCCTGTCCGGGCTGGAGTTCCTCAAGGTAGCGTTGTGGCCTGTTTTTTTTTTCTGTTTTCGTCAATGATCTCTCCGACTCTCTGGAAAATCCTCTTTTATCTCCTTGCTGATAACTCCACCCTCTGCCGTACCATCGTCATCCCTCAGAACCGGCAGCAGCAAGCTTGTTTCGCTCACTGCAGATTCTGGGTAAAATCACAAACTGGTCCAACACGTGGAACATGTCTTTCAATCCGGACAAATCTCACACTCTCACTATGTCTCTCTGAAGGCCGTTTGGAAAGCCGCCCCCCATACACTTTCTCAACAATCCTCTGAAGAAGTCCTTTCTTTCAAGCTTCTGGGTCTCACTATCTGCCATGACCTTTCCTGGGAAAGCCACATTTCAAACCTGGCCTCCAAAGCCAGTCGCCGACTGGGAATCCTCCGTCGTGCAAAGTCCTTCCTCGGCCCACCTGAGCTCTCTGACACTTACAAAGCTTCGTCTGCAGCCTGATGGAGTACTGCTCTGGCCTCTGGACTGGTGCTCCTGCCTCCCCTTTCTCGGCTTCACGCTGTGGAAACCTAGGCATTTTGGATCATTTGGCATCTCCCGCGATGAGGCTGTCTTTGGGACTCTCACTCTCTCACCGCAGGCTGGTCGGTGGTCTTTCTGTCTTCTTCGTCTCCTCTCCCAGCCTCGCCCCCCCTGCTCTCTCTGCGATTTGTCCCACCACATTTCCGCAGGGCGCTCAAGGTCCGCCAACAACCCCCTTCTGGTAAAAACTACCAAAATCACGAATCACTGCTCACCTTCACTCTTTCATTCTCTTTTTTCCCCACTTTGAATAAACTCCCTCACTATTCAATCCCATTCTTCCTCCAGGCCTTCAAAACAGCTGTTCACACACCAACTCTTATCATCCCTCATCCAAATCCTCGATCTTTTCTACCCCCCGATAATCACCCCAAACCACCTCCTTCAAATTCCCTGTTCCTTCCTGAAAAGTCCCTGTAATGTCCATCTTGAATTCCCCATGTTCCCCATCCCATCCCTCTCCCTTCCACAGATCTACTAATGTCTCTATTCCCCACTGTTTGTCCTTCCACATCCTACCCCCTTGTCTCATGCCCCCTTGCTGTGCGTTGTGTGTTAGCTCTCCACACGAGCCTCGACAAGGTATACAAAAAAATATGTATATCTACAGTCTATCATTTTATTTTTGTTTTGTTTTTTTTGACAACCGATATCAATTTGAGTCTCATTTTTCATTGCTTGTGATATCACATTTCAAGATATTGCATGAATAAAGAATAATTCAATAAGACATACATCGGCTGCATATGTCCTGACTTGACCGAGCAGTGAGGGCAGACCTCATCCGGATTGTGGTTGATCAGCGGTAATTCAAGCCAAACTTTTTGAGGGCAATGATAACCTCGCTTGTACTGATCCTAGTTGTATACATGTTGCGAATTGATGGTGGAAATTTTTTTCTTTTTTCCAGTGGTCGGTGAAATAGCCTGCGGAGACTGGTTGACAAGCTCCAGTTCTGAGAAAAGTTCTCCTCCTCTGGCGCCGACCCAGTGAGTGTTCAATTCGCATCACTGCTGCAGTTATCCAACTTTCCTTTTGTAATTAACAAGTTCATACACAAAGCCTTCTGTTATTCTACCAAAGCTGGGTCCATGCTAAATGTGACATGGTTAAAGGATCATCTATGTTTGCTAAATTGGTAAGAATGTTAGGAACTGACATACATTTGCTGATGTGACTCAACAGCGATACCCAATTAAGACAATTTATATTTTAAACCATCGGAGTTGGACCAGGACTTAACAAAGTTCATGGGAGAATTTGAAAATAAATACATACGCACTGTATTTCTCATCAAGATATATTCATTATCCTCAAGTATGGAAATGTTCGTCATTCCGCAAAATGTCTTTTTATCTTTATTTTTTTTATTTTTTTTCTTAAATGGAGATTGAGGTTCATGGAAGAGCTGATAACAGCTGGGTGAGATGACAGATAAGCAGTGGGCCTTCACTTCGGACTCCTCTGTCGAGAGCCCACCATCCTCCATTGCAACTGCAGTGCACTGATGGACAGGCTTGGAGGAAAGCAATGCGCGAATTCCCCTGAAGGCAGGACGAGAATCACTTAACCACAGGTTATGCTCTTCCCCCTCACTGATTCCTCGCACATAGGCCTCATTGTCCACCCTCGGCGCACTTACAATTTTATGCCTCAACTCCCTGAGCTTCTCAGCTCTGCCATTAAGTTTTGCCCTGCGAC
>CM068967.1:74460653-74489988 GCA_035128595.1 Eptatretus atami
CGACTCATGGTCATGGTATCCAGTGTTCCTTGAAGAGACAAATTTCTTCTTCACCCTCCGTGAGTTCCACACATCCACCGGCAACATCAAGGATGGTTGGCTTGAAGCCACTCCCACAATCCTTCAGGACCTCCAAAGCCCCAGACCACTCATAATCCCCATCAGCCTGTTTGCAAACTCCACAACTACCCTCTAATCCTTGAGCTTGCCAACATCCAGCCTCGGCTGGGATGGTACCATTCTCCCACATTTAAGCTGTAACTTCAGAGTTGCTACAACACAGCCGGTGGTCAGAATGGAGGAATTGAGCATTCCAGAAGGCCTGCAGTTCTGGATCATCCTCCAGTGACCAATCAACGAGTACGTGTCAGTCTCCTTTGCCACCCACCAGCGTTGGAATATCAAGTCCAGCGATGAGCCTGTGGGTGCTGAATCCATGAACCAGCCACCCAAAATCCATGATTTCTTGCAAAGTCAAGGAACGCTCGTGTTATTCTGGTTCATAGTTCCTGACCCATGGGGACCAACACATGTCTGTAGCCTGGTGTTGGCTTAGTGGTTAGGTGATGGCTTTGGGATCCTAGGGTCCTGAGTTCAAGCCCCGTGCCGGCCGCTGAATTAATACACAGGGGGTTGACTCAGCCTGTCATCCTTCCGAGGTCGGCGAAATGAGTACCAGTTCCTGTGTGTGTACTGGTAGAAGGGGCACTGCAATCAGCTACACAGTTGCGCGTCAAGAAATGATAGCTACCCGGCAGCTAAGCTGCCATACGACCACCAACACATGTTTCATAATCATCCCGATCAGTTCCAGTCGAATGCATTGATTCTCCCAAGACTAGAAGAGTGTCTCGCTTGGGGCACTGATCAACCACAGACTCGTGCGTGGCATAGAATGCGTCCTTCACGGTGAGATCACTCGCCTCAGTGGAGCATAGACAGAGACCAGGGAAACGACACCAAAGAAGTGACGAATCCTTAGTCCTCATAATTATACGCTCGTTGACGCGGTGTTACCTCAATTAACATTGGAGTCACCTTATTGGACACAGCTACAGCAACTCCTTGGACATGGTAACTATCAGAATGACCACACCAAATAGCAGGTGTAACCACCCACTATGATCTCACCAACTGTCCAGTCTCTGAACTCAGAGAGTGCTGCCATACCAATGTTCAACGATTGAGGTCAGATGATGAGAGAGGTGATCATCCTCTCTTAGGGATAGGACATTCCAGGCACTCACCGAAGGGACCCCCTCAGGTTAACCCAAGGAGACACGTCTGGTTGATGACACCTCAGCACCAGCCTGATGCACACCACACAATCCAACCCGGAAACGTTACCCATGTATTTCCTCAATAATCAATAAGGGTGGGGGGGGGTCCGAAGGCTTTGACCCAATCCCGTCATCCCCCTTTAAGCTTCCCTGCGAAGGCAATCTGCACAAGAGGTACTCCCATGGAGTGGGTTTTCCATTTTCTTGCGTTTTTCGTGTGTTTTGCGGAGAGAAAATTGTTTTACGGTGGCCGCAGGGTAATCCTGCCCCCAACCTTCTAAAAAAGCACCACTCCGAACATTCTCCCACAATCTGACCGGGAATGTTACCCCGTAGTTTCCCTCCCTATCATCAAAGATTGGTCCCCGAAGGCTTTGCCCCAATCCCGTCATCAGTGAGCTGCCTGAGAAGGGAAGCTGCACAGAAGGTACTCCCACGGAGTGGGTTTTCAGATTTCTTTGCGTTTTCTTTTGCGGAATGAAAGGGTTTTATGGTGGCCGGAGTGCAAATCCTGCCACCATTTACGGTGGCCAGAGTGCAAATCCTGCACCAACCTCATAATAGAAGTAACCCAACTGCAGGAGGACGTCCCCAGAACACAGTTTGGCACTAGAAATGGATGGCCATTGGCTCACAAGGAGCTCCTCAGCCTGTGACACTCCAAATTGAGGCCAAATGACACTCAAATTGAGGCCAAATGACACTCCTTTGCTCTGACACTCCAAATTGAGCTCAAGTGCATCCAATTTCCTTCATCATCCTTGAGATGTCTCTGCAACTACATTGGAGTCCACCTGTGGCCAATTCCATTGATTGGACATGATTTAGAAAGAAACATGCCTTTCTATATTGGTCCACAGTTAACAGTGCATGTCAGAGCGGAAACTCCTTCCATGAAGTCCAAGGAACTGTCCGTAGAACTCTGAGATAGAATTGTTTGGAGGCATAATCTTGGGAAGGGTAATAAAATAATTTCTAGAGTGTTGAAAGTTCCCAAGAGCACAGTGAGCTCCATCATTAGGAAAAATCAGGAATTGAACAAATATGGAACTACCTAGAGCTGGCCGTCTAAACCAAACTGGGCAACTGAGCAAGAAGGACCTTGGTCAAAGAACCCAATGACCACTCTGACAGAACTACAGAGTTCCTTGATTGAGATTGGAGAATCTGCCAGAAGGCCACTCTTTGGCCTGAATGCAAAGTGCTACGTCTGGCGCAAACGAGCACAGCTCATCACCCATCTTACACAATCCCTACCATGAAGCATTGTGGTGGCAGCATCATGCTATGGGGATGGCTTTTGGTAGCAGGGCAGGGATTACAAGTGAGACTTGTAAGGATAGAGGGAAGAATGAATGGAGGCCAAATACACGCAAATCCTTGAGGAGAACTGCTTCAGCGTGCAAAAGACCTTAGACTGCTGCGACAGATTTACGTTCAACAGGACAATCCATCCATCCATTGGGACATACTCTGTGCAGAGCGTTGTGCTGCCTAAGCAGTCTCCTTGGCAATCGCGGCACAATCCGTGACGGGTCGCCACTACCGACACAGGATACCAGCAAGCTGGCATCATTTTGCCGACATCAGAAGGATTACAAGCAAAGTCAACCCCACCTGGTATTAATTCAACAGTGAGGAGGATTTTAAACTCAGGATATAGATCCAAAGCCCACCACCATAACATTAAGCCAACACCAGGCACAAACAGGACAATGACCCCAAGTCTACAGCCAAAGCAACACTGGAATGGCTTAAGAACAAGAACCTGAAAGTCCCTTGAGTGGCTCAGCCAAAGCCCAGACTTTAATCCATTGAGAATCTGTGGAATGACTTGAAGATTGCTGTTCAACTGAGCACTCCCCATCCAACTTGAACAGAGCTTGAGCAAATCCGCAAGGAAGAAAGGGAGAAAATCCCCAAATCCAGATGTGCAAAGCTGATACAGACATACCCAAGAAGACTCGAAGTTGTAATCGCTGCCCAAAGGCGCTTCTAACAAAGTATTGACTTAAGGGGGTTGAATACTTATATTATATTGACGCAAGACATTCAGCTTTTCATTTTTAATTAATTGTAAAAATTCTAAAAACACGTTTTCACTTTGTCATTATGGGATTAGTGACAAAAAATGTATGTTTGGATTAGTGTACAAAAAATTTAAATTGATCCATTTTAAATTCAGGCTGTAACAACAAATGTGACAAAAGTTGAGTGGTGTGATACTTTCTGAAGGTATTGTTTTTTTCTGTGCAGTGTCTGTCACGTCATGTCACTGAAACTAGTCCCTCAAACTGTTGTGAAATTGTACCAAACTTCGATCTGCACCTACTGCTCCATGTGGGATGTCCGAAGGTTTTTTTTTCTTCTTTTTTCTCACTTAAGTCTTTCAACCTCAAGTGCTGATAAAAATTAATGTCATGAATATTACAAATAAATTTTGCAAAAGAAGTGTTTTGTATTATGATTGGTGTAAATCATGACAACACAGCAACTCATGTACAGTCATTATCTCAGTTAAAACATTCCTATGTCTCTGTTGCAATGTGTGGTGAGGGTGAGTGTAGCAAGCCGATTCATGCTAATTTCATAATATGTGTCAGCATAAGCATGATGCAATTACTGTAATTAAAGAGGCAGTGTCGTGTGAAGTGTTAGAAAGCTGTTGTCCTCCACTGCCAAGTGTTTGTGTCTCGGCAAATTTTCCCCCTCCCGACACTTTGCAACGTCCCCGTGAATGATCTTTCTTTGTAATTTTTCCACTCTACTCAGAGCATAGGCAAACTTGCAGAATCCTCATCTCTATCAGATAAGGGACTTTGTCACACGCTGGGAGTAAGGTGTGATGTTGCGGCGCCCATCTGCAATGCACAAATGGGGATCCACTCTGCCCAACCAGAATTAATAAACACATGAAGCGATCTATCTCTTTCTGGTGGTTAGCGATCTCTCTCCTGGTGGTTGCTGCTAGATGTGGGTTCCTGGCTGGCATGTTCTCCAATTCACTGGTGCTCTTCGCTGTGCATGGCTGAAGGGTTGTTCCTGGTGGTGTTTCGCGGTTCACAAAGCCAGTGGATGGAACTGCCCACTAGATGAGATATCCTTACCCTATTTTAGCTTTAATTTGAACCAAGCCTGTTACTTATGCTGGTTATGAAATCAGGCAACTTTGCCCTAAAAATTGATGAATACGAGAATTGATCATAACCCTATGGCAGTGTACAGATCATGTTAAAGCTTTACCTCTGTATCCCCCCCCCTTTTTCCGCCATGAAAACGTACTTCTTTGTCTCTCCCCCCCCCCACCCCTCCACTTGAACCAATTGTCACGCTAAGCCTTACTTCAATCTCAGAACCCTCCCCTCCTCCCAACCACCCTCATGATTATACAATATCTATTATACCAGCAAATGCACCTGTCGCTTCGCTGACAGGAACACTGGGGAGGGGGAAGATAGAGAGGGGTGGGGGAGAGTGAGTAAGGGAAGGCAGCGAGAGGTGAGAGGAAGGGAAGGCACACGTGTGGTGGAGCGTCAATTACGATTCATACTGTCTCACCAAAATGATTCTGCATGGAATAACAGTGAAGATGGAACAAAATAATGTCGGAATCCATTTTCTGCCGATCATACTATAAATACACCCAGAGACAAACACCCCCTGACACATCCGGAAGATAAACTCCCATCCAGACACGTCCGGAGATAAATACCATCCGGACACATCTGGAGACAAACCCCACCTGGACATAACCATCATCCAGACACATATGCAGATAACTCCCGTTCAGACAGAAACACCACCCGGATACGTTCGGAGCCAAGCTGTCTGGAGACAAACACCACCGGACATGTCCCGAGACAAACTCCATCCAGACATAAACACTGCTCAGGCACGTCCGGAGACAAACTCCCGTCAAGACACATCCGGAGATAAATACCATCCGGGCGCGTCTGGAGACAAACCCGCACGGACATAACCACCGTCCAGACACAAATGGGATAACCAACCTTCCAGACATAACGACCATCCGGTTTCGTCCAGAGACAGAGAGAGGGGTGAGGGAAGGGAGTTATCAGAGAATATGTGATGCTTTGTGAGCAACACACACGCACCACACACGCACCAACACAAAACACACACACGCTTGACCGATATCAGCAGTTTTTCGGAATCAGTAAGTTGGAGTCAGTATGATTACCAACTAAAGTTCGTACTGTATCCACCAAAAACTTGAGTGGCTTTCACTGAAAAATGTTACATTTATATAGACGTTTCAGGGAAATGTTCACAAACATTAATTTTTATAAACAGCTGCGTGTGAGGGGTGGAAAAAAATTGGCTCTGTAATTTAGACAATACGTTAATACGGCAAACGGCTCAGAAATCGGCGTTATCAATATATTTTGCTTTGCAACTCAAAAGGGAAACGTATAACCTTTGTAAGCAAATCCGATAACCAAATGCTTTAGAAACAGGCGCAAGGACAAAGGAAAACCTGATAGAACCTCCATAAAGATACGGGGATGAAACTTTGCCACCATGGCACCCGTAGCAGGCATGGCATGTCCACACACCCGTGAGAGATCCAAATCTACCCATATATACTACATCTGTGTGTGCTGTTTACGTACCTCTACGTTGTAGTAACCGTCGACTGTATGAAAAGCTGTACTGCTTATTAATTTGACACGAACTGTACTGTATAGCTCGGAAGTGGCTTAAGTACTCAAGCAAGCACTGCAATGGAAGCCTGGCTTGGCAAGCTATTACCAATTGCCGTTGATACAACTATGCACCTGGAAACGCCCATGCAATGTCTGAATTGGAGAAAACACTTTGTTTGGAGTCGGAACTGCTGATACTTTCAAAATCTGGAGCTTACATTTTGTAATTCTGCTTAGTTTAAGAGATTCTCTTGGTTATTCATATGCGCAAATGAAATAAAGCCAAGAATGCTGATGTCTCCAGGCATTTAATTTAAGCATTGTAATATACCAGCGATTTGTAGCGATGACGAACAGGCATTTGATAATATGAGTGATGAAAGTGAGAAAAAAATCAGCTTTATTGTTAAGAAATCATTGCGGCCTGTTTCCAAGTCGAAGCATGGTTAGCAGGCCAAAAAAAAACATGGCGGCTTCAGACCCGTGCGAGGTTACCAGGAAACGCCTCAGACCCCAGACAGTGAGTGCTGAGGATCGTGAAGGATATAATTAAATAAGCCCATTAATTATCTTCAAAAGGGGTGTTTTCATTAACCCAAACACCCAATTTTCACTCTTGCACTTCCTTGGAGTTTCTTAGTATGCATACAAAGTTTCAGGCTGCTTAGGTTTTATAGTTTTGGAGTTATGGAGGACACACCACACTGACCTGACACAACACATATTGCCTTTTATGGCATAGATATTACATATGTCCCGTCTGTTAGGCTAAAAATGATTTTTAAATGGCTCCTGTAAAGACATTTAATAGGTAGTAGATTTCTGTTGGTAGTAGATCTGACTCTTCAGAGTAGATTTCTGTCACATCCAATGTTTATTGGACTAAATATGTTCATATTAACAGTGATAATGTGTCTGAGATCTAGTTTGGTTAAAGGTCATCCCATTATATATTTTTTTTATTCTCTTCAGTTCCATTGTTAGCATTGTACTAAGGCACAGTGTGTGCTGTTTGTGTGCTGTCCAGCTCTTTACTCCGACCTGATGATGACCGTCTTCCTGCATCTAACTCCCTTTCTAAGCTCAAGTAGTCGTGAGGACCTCTCACCCATCATTGCTACATCTGGTACGGAATGTTCACACTTGTGTAATTTACATGCTCAAATATCTCACCCCCATTACACTCAAAATACATTGCATCAAATATTGGGGATGGGAACGCATAAAAAAACTCTCTCTCTCTCTATAAGTTTTCATTCAAACATTGTATCATATTGAAAACCTTCTTTTTCATTAATTATAAGACCCCATCCATAAACTGCCCAGACTAGTTCAATGTCAAATTTGCATCGAAGATTAATATAATATAATGGGCGTAAGCCAGGAACTTCTAACACACTTTTCTCCAAAACATATTCTGTTATACTTCCGAAATATTCACATTATGTGTTCATGTATTTACTCAGGTGATAGCGGATTCAAAAAATCGAATATAGATAGAATTTTCAAAGAGGGAATCGATGACGTCACAATCAGCAGCGTTCGGCGGCAAACTGACGGCGGGTCCCAGACGACGTGCTTTACTTAACTGAGTCCATTGAGTTCAGGATGTTTGTTCAACTCAGCGTTACGACTTCTATCCTGCCATGGTTGTTAATCTGTTGATGGAGGTAATATAGAAACGATGAATATATCCAAATCGTTCATGTTACTCATCCGCGCACTATGTGTCAAGGCCAACAATCTAAAGTGACCGGTCTCAAACGCTACCAGGGCACCCAGACACGCCACCAATATGAACTGAGCTGTTGAATGCGGCGCAAAACATCCAAATAAACTACCGTAACCGAGTATTGTGATCCGTCCTGTCCTCCATACCATCGTAGACGGGTATCTGCTTTAGTCTCCAATAATTAATCCATGTAATGTACTTTCGTTGTCATTATTTGTTGCAATTCAAATATCAAGAAGGTCTGGGATCCCAAGTGCTTTGAAAGATCAAGAATTGTATTTCTCCTGAATGACTAATTTAATCATCACAAATGTTTGAGGAATGATTCAACCTAACTCAAAAGTGCCAATAAAGCTGCAGGCTTGAGTACAACAATCGTATGGATGTTGTTGTTATTTGAATGGTGCAGCTCAAAGTGCAATGAGTGAGAAAAGAGTGATGGATATTTATGTAATATAGCATGTTGATTATATGTGCAGTTGTCTATAGTTGAAAAGTAAGGAGTAGTGTTTCGTGAGATGAAGGGGATTGCTGAGAGCCTCGCCACTTCACCTAAACTAGACGCCTTACCATGCAGTTTTGAGAAAAGAAAGTGGGAGAATATTTCAAACTTTTGCTTTGCGTTACCGAGCACGATCTGCATTCGTTTTGTTCGTGAACCTTGCATAACAAGCGGTGATGGTAACCACACAGCGCATGCTCCGCCATGTTTGTCAGAAATACGATAATCAAACAGTTATTGCTGATTTCATAGCTTTTCTCATCGTTATATTACTCTGCCCTGAGGGCATGGATATTTTTGTCCAAGTACTTCTAAACGGAAGGTTTTTTTAAAAGTGTCAAAAAGGTGATTTGTGTTCAACATTGTTCAAGTATACAATCGAATTGAAATAAAATAACGACTTTTAAAGGTTTCATTAAAAAATTAAAAATTAGGAATTTACCACCATTGAATGCATCTGATTTTACACCACATTATTTAACATGTTACATTAGTTGTTTGTGTCCTTTATGATGTCCTTAAAAACAGTAAGTTCCTGTTTGGAGTGATTTAAATTTGTTTTGAGCTGCCAGGCAGACAGAGTAAAAAATAATTACCTTGCTACTCCTGCACATGTGTGCTTGGAGTGGATTCAGAGCCAAAGTACTGCTAAACTCAGATTCATTTTCCGGATTCATATTAAAATATAACATTCGATTGAAATTAAGTTGTTCTCGATCATAAACTAACATTTGTAGACAGACAGACAAACAGACGTGAACAATTGCTTAACTCCGCTTTTCGCTTCACATGCACATGTTTACTACTACTACTACTAATACTGTGATGCCCAAAATAATTCATAATCTTATGATTATGGCGCAGAGGTAGAGTTCCAAAAAAATTCACAAGGCAGCAGGCAGGCCTGATATTTCACTGGAACTAACTGGTTTGGGCGTAATTTGAAAATTTTCACCCGGGTACCAGCAATTACTCGACCACTCTTCGTAAAATGACACAGTGAGCTCTTTAACATCCGCAAGCTACAACCAGCAGATGGATTTCTTGCCTTAATATAAATCCAATTTCCAACGCACTTTGTGATGCAACATCCTGTTTGCGAAGCACTGATCCAAAAGTATTTGGTGCAGAATTGACCCAGATGAACGTCAATGGTAATGTGGTACCTCTGCACTTTCTTGTCAACCCCAGGGAAATGCTGGGAGTCAGAAGTAAAAAGGATCCTGGTGTACCAAAAATAAACACTAGCTGCATGGAGAGGGAAACGAGGAATGTACTCAACTATTCTGTCAGTTTTTATCTGGAGGAATCGATCTCCCCCTGATAGCAACCACATTCCACTGCCCAATGAAGTCTAGCACTGACCTGGGAAGAGTCTTATGAACACATTTGACCATTCCTAGAGACTTTGTGGAAATTATGGTTGCCATTACTGAGTGGTAGGATGGACAACAAAGATGGCCAGATTGCAACACTGAGATGCAAGAGCAGACCACCCTCAAAATGAAGTCGAGCATTGTATATATTGTCCCTGCTGCACTTGATTTTTTTTTCCTGAACCGATAAAGAACAGGACTGAATGGCAGTTTGTTAATATTTTAATGCAAATTAAAGGTTTATATGATGGCTTTTTTTGTATCTCAATTAGAAAATTAGGAATAACAAACCATTCAGCATAATATATTCATACTGATTCTTCTCGGTGGCATGTCATTGACAGCATATGTTCACAATAATATTAACTGTATTGTCTTAAGGTTCAAATAACTTGTTCTACTAAAAACCGAGCATTTCATCTTTGAAATTCCATTTGTGCAGTTGGTCGATGTCCTTGAATGGATAGTACTCTCCATGCAAGGACATGACACCACTTCCACAAATGGAATTTCAAAGACAGCTCAACATGTGACTGTGTTCACCCAGATCAGACTTTTCATCACATTGTGATGAAGTGTCACCGACGGCAATTTGATGAAGGATTTAGGGCAATCCACCGAACATTAGACAGTGCTGTGACTTGGCTGTCCAACTTCGACTTAGATCTGTGAGCTGTAATTGTTCTATTATATTGAAGGTCTAGAAGGGGATGCTAAGCATCAGTCCTTCACTAGTTTGTGAATGTCGAAGATCCTGTGGTATATATTTTTTTAAAATAGGCTGCAGGCATGGGTTCCAAAGCGAACTTCATTTTCAGTTTGCTGTTTAAGATTTGTATGCATGTTACATGTCTAAAACTAACACTACAATGCAGGCATTTCTTTTGAAAGATAGTCAAGAATGATCGGTACTGCAAGAATGTGAAGTTTGATGAAAAACTTCCATCGGGCTGCTGTTGTTGGAGAATATTTACTTAGAAAGAATAAAGAGACGATTAGATGGAGCGAGAAATCGTGAGTTGATCGCTGTAATTTACGACCACGTGTGTGCGATCCCAGCATGCCTCTGTATTTCAAGGTCTCGCACTTCCGCTTCGCAATTCCAAGGTCTCGCACACCCATTCTACAGGCATTAGTCCCAAGCTAATTATACAATTTGAGCAATGGAATGAACATGATATTTTATTTTTATTTTTAATCATTTAAAAAAAATTTACTTGTGCTTCTGTTACAGAAGGCATTGTGTTCACAGAAGGCATTCTGTTCACAGAAGGCTCACCATGTGAGCATTTTCTTTTGAACGCTGCTCATGTGCATGACAATAAGTGGAAGCATGAGTAAAAGAGTTCCAGTTCCATTTGTAAGGGAATTTGTTCCAATAGAGTGGAATATTTACGGAGTTGCTAGAATGTCCCTTGACAGACCCATCTAACTGTTGGATCAGTGAAGTAAATCGAGAAAAAGATAATTCTATGGTTGGACGGAATTAACTGACTCGTTTGTGGTTTACATTATCTTTTGCTTCTGGTCGGTATGCAAACAGCGACTCTGAGTCTGTAACACCGCCCGTGTGTTGGCAAACGAGCCACAAAAATGCACACAACTCGAAATTGCATGAATATCTCCATTTTTAGACGTCTGCAGCACTGTCCAGACTCAAGAACTCTTAAATGAAGTCTACTTCAGCATTATAATACGTGCTGTGGTTCTGACGTTTTTCCTGTTCAAACAACCACGCAACTTGCATTTCTATAGGTATATGATTATTATCAGTGAAGAGTCATAATAAGACTTGTGTCATATGTGCTAGTGGATGCATAAGTCTTCTGGCAAACTATGACGACTTCCACCTACCATCACGAGTCGTCACATCATGTAAATATATTATGGAGTGGTGTGTTAAGACTTGTTATAAATTGAACTTGCTCTTTGGTTTGTTTTTCATGAAGATGCTTATCTAACTTATATGCTTATTATGAGCAAAAACAAGCCTGGTGTTGGCTAACGTTAAGGTGCTGGGTTTAGATCTTGGGGTCTTGAATTTGAGCTCCTGATGGGCATTGATATAACACCAGGTGGGATTGACTCAGCCTGCCATCCTTCGCAAGGTCAGCAAAATGAGTACCAGTGTTCTGGTAATAGAGGGCACTGCAACAGCAGCCACCAGCTGCACTGTGGTTCTCTGATAGTTTTGATTGAAATCAAAACAAATATTCACCAATCCATATCCAGGACTTATCCTCACCACCGTAAATGTGAGATAAAATTTAAATTGCAATTGCAGTTTGAAACTACTTTCTCTGAATTACAGTTTTAAGCGTTTTCAAATTATATGATTTACGATATCAAATTCCTCTCTTCTGGATCTGATTTTGACAAATTTCCCTGACAATATCTGATGCTCTTCCTCCGCTCCAATCGGTTCTTCAAAGCACGTCCTTCTCAAAGTGGACATCTCTGGCTATTATCAGAGAACCACCTCACTGGCGTCGGTCTGGCATTTCACTCAAGCCGACTGGCAGGGTCTCCAAGCAGCCATCAAACTTATAGACTGGTCTCCTATCGCTACTTCTCCAACATCAACTCATCCTGGGAATTCTTTCAAAGAAACTTGCTCCCCTCATGCACAGATTTATCCCTCTCGTCTTCAGTTGTCCTAACTTCTCTCCGCCCCGCGTTGTTCACTGAAGCTTGTGGGAGGCAGTTGTCCTGAAACAACTTGCCTTTGCCTCCATGGAAAGCAAACCCAACTGAGGGTTGCACAGTTGCATCACTTCACTCTTCATCTCAGTTCCTTCCATAAAGCTCGAACAAGTGTGTATCTACCCTCAGGAGAGCCAGAAAACAACATCTTTCTAAGCTCGTCTGAACTTTCAAACTCTCTCCCTCCTCAAAATCCTGGTGGCATCTAATCAAATCTGTTTCTTGGTGTATGTTCCCCCTCCATCCCTCCCTTACCTCAAATGGCCCGCACTGCTGATACCGCACGTGAAAAGCTGAATGCCTAAACTCGGTGTTTGCAGCTAAATCTTGTGTCCAAAACCCATCGCTTTCTCTACCCACCTTACCCAGTCACACCAACTGTCCCGGACTCTGTGTCTTTTCTCTGACAGGTGGAGAGCTTGCTGTCAAAACCTCGACTCAGTTTCTGAACGGTCCAGACGGCATCAGCCCACTGCTCTTCTGCTCTTGCTCACCCTCTCTCTGTTCTATTCACCCTCTCATTTGCTCAAGGTCATCTCCATCTGCTTGGATATCAGCAAACATTACCACCCTGCATAAAAAGGTGCAAAAACATATCCTGCAACTACAGACCAATCAGCCTTCTCCCAATCATCAGCAAGGTTATGGAATCCATCATCGCTTTAGCCATTAAATCCTTCCTCTTCTCCAATGGCTTGATTTCGATCATCATTTGGTTTCAGATCAGGTCACTCACACCTGGATATGCTGCTTCTGCTCTCACAACAATGGAGAGAGGTCCTCAATGCCAGACATGAAATCAGAGCCGTATCCCTGGACATATCAACGTGCTTTTGACATGGTTTGGCACCCTGCCCTGCTCACCAAACTCTCTTCCTATGGTATCCAAGGCCATCTCCACCCATGGCTCACAGACTTCCTCCCCTGTCGCAGTCAACGTGTGGCCCTAAATGGAGTTCTTTCATCCCTCTTCCTGTCCAGGCTGGAGTTCCTCAAGGTAGCGTTGTGGCCTGTTCTTTTTTTCTGGTTTTCGTCAATGATCTCTTCCGACTCTCTGGAAAATCCTCTTTTATCTCCTTGCTGATAACTCCACCCTCTGCCGTACCATCGTCATCCCTCAGACCGGCAAGCAGCAGCTTGTTTCGCTCACTGCAGATCTGGGTAAAATCACAAACTGGTCCAACACCGTGGAACATGTCTTTCAATCCGGACAAATCTCACACTGCTCACTATGTCTCTCTGAAAGGCGTTTGGAAAGCCGCCCCCCATACACTTTCTCAACAATCCTCTGGAAGAAGTCCTTTCTTTCAAGCTTCTGGGTCTCACTATCTGCCATGACCTTTCCTGGGAAAGCCACATTTCAAACCTGGCCTCCAAAGCCAGTCGCCGACTGGGAATCCTCCGTCGTGCAAAGTCCTTCCTCGGCCACCCTGAGCTCCTGACACTTACAAAGCTTTCGTCTGCAGCCTGATGGAGTACTGCTCTGGCCTCTGGACTGGTGCTCCGCCTCCCACCTTTCTCGGCTTCACGCTTGTGAGAAACCTAGGCATTTTGGATCATTTGGCATCTCCGCGCGATGAGGCTGTCTTTGGACTCTCACTCTCTCACCGCAGGCTGGCGGTGGTCTTTCTGTCTTCTTCCGTCTCCTCTCCAGCCTCGCCCCCCTGCTCTCTCTGCGATTTGTCCCACCACATTTCCGCAGGGCGCTCAAGGTCCGCCAACAACCCCCTTTGGTAAAACTACCAAAATCACGAATCACTGCTCACCTTCACTCTTTCATTCCTCTTTTTTCCCCACCTTTGATAAACTCCCACTCTATTCAATCCCATTCTTCCTCCAGGCCTTCAAAACAGCTGTTCACACACCAACTCTTATCATCCCCCATCCAATCCTCGATCTTTTCTACCCCGATAATCACCCAAACCCACCTCCTTCAAATTCCCTGCTTTCCTTCCTGAAAAGTCCCTGTAATGTCCATCTTGTATTCCCCATGTTCCCCATCCATCCCTCTCCCTTCCACAGATCTACTAATGTCTCTATTCCCACTGTTTTGTCCTTCCCACATCCCACCCCTCTTGTCTCATGCCCCCTTGCTGTGCGTTGTGTGTTAGCTCTCACACGAAGCCCGACAAGGTATACAAAAAAATATGTATATCTACAGTCTATCATTTTATTTTTGTTTTGTTTTTTTTGACAACCGATATCAATTTGAGTCTCATTTTCATTGCTTGTGATATCACATTTCAAGATATTTGCCATGAATAAAGAATAATTCAATAAGACATACATCAGGCTGCATATGTCCTGACTTGACCGATGCAGTGAGGGCAGACCTCATCCTGGAATTGTGGTTGATCAGACGGTAATTCAAGCCAAACCTTTTTGAGGGCAATGATAACCTCGCTTGTACTGATCCTAGTTGTATACATTTGCGAATTGATGGTGGAAATTTTTTTCTTTTTTCCAGTGGTCGGTGGAAATAGCCTGCGGAGACTGTTGACAAGCTCCAGTTCTGAGAAAAAGTTCTCCTCCTCTGGCGGACCCCAGTGAGTGTTCAATTCGCATCACTGCTGCAGTTATCCAACTTTCCTTTTGTAATTAACAAGTTCATACACAAGCCTTCTGTTATTCTACCAAAGCTGGGTCCATGCTAAATGTGACATGGTTAAAGGATCATCTATGTTTGCTAAATTGGTAAGAATGTTAGGAACTGACATACATTTGCTGATGTGACTCAACAGCGATACCCAATTAAAGACCAATTTATATTTTAACCCATCGGAGTTGGACCAGGACTAACAAAGTTCATGGGAGAATTTGAAAATAAATATACAGCACTGTATTTCTCATCAGATATATTCATTATCCTCAAAGTATAGAAATGTTCGTCATTCCGCAAAATGTCTTTTTATCTTTATTTTTTTTATTTATTTTTCTTAATGGAGATTGAGGTTCATGGAAGAGCTGATAACAGCTGGGTGAGATGACAGATTTGGAGTTGGCATTCAAAGTTTTGACAAGAAAATGGGGAAAGAATGCACACACTGCAGTATAATCTAAAGAGTTCAATAGAACACCTTACCCACGCAGTGTTTAAGATAATACTAAATTGAAGTAAAATAAACGATTTTAAGGCCGTATAAAATATTATTCCGAAGTGTATACGCGCCATTGACACAGTTATATATTATAACCACCTGTTATAACATGTTACATTAGTTCTTTGTTGCCTTTGATATGTAGTGATTTATAACGTCCTAATAAAGTACATTTCCTGTTGTGGAATTATTTTTGACTGCTAGACAGCAGACAGATTTACAAAAGATTATCTCACTCCTACCTGCAATCTGCGGATCTAGGTTACATTCTGAGCCAAAATACTGCAAAACTACAGGTTCGTTTTCCGATTCATGTTCCGATTTGTATTCAAAATACAGCATTCAATGAAATCGAGTGTTCCTCAATCGTAAACATGACGTTGTGGGACGGATGGTGGACGACGGACAGACGAGTGAACGCAATTGTTAACCTCACTTTTTCGCTTCTGCATGCATGAGTAATAAGTCGGTGTAAGACAGGAGAAGGGGAAACAAGTGGATAATTAGAGAAGAACATGTAAGCAGACAGGAAAAGCTGAACAAACAAGATTGAGTCTGGATATAGTGCATAGGTGGACGGACGGGCAGAAAAAGGCTATGGGAATATAAAAGATCTGGGATAAGGAAAAAGGAATAACATAAGGTGGCAAAGGCCAGGAATCCTGGGATCAAATTTGTGTTTGCATTCAGCCATGTGAATTGCACTCACATGCAGCGACACACCTGTTTGTCTGTTCAAAGGTGGTACATGACCATATTCACGTGGTAACAAGTAGTGTGCCTAGCAAGAGAAATCCAAGGAAGCAATATGAGTTCATGTAGTAATTTTACCAAAGTTGTTTGTGTTCTACATGCTCCTTTTTAAAAAAATTCTTTCTAAAACAAGCAACGTGAGTAACGGGTTTTCCTTCCCTTTCGTGTTCACCATCCAAGCCAATGACTAGCCGTGGTTTTGAGATTGCTCGTTGAACTAACCGTTTGTTTGTGATTAATTCACCCACTAAGTTCACTCCAAGTTGCACATTTTGCCCTTGTCGTGCGATTCTAGCCTTGCCATTTCGCGTTCACGATCATGACCTTATTCTTATTCCACATTTACAATAACCATTCATCATTGGTATGTTGTCATCGGATTTCTCAAAGATTGTTTGATATCAACTGCTTCATATAAATTTTGCATCGATTTTTCACTCTCGTCCAAAGAGCCTGAGCTTCAAAATGAACATGTGGCCTCCAAATTGGGTTTCTGATGTTGTTGTAATAGCTTGTTTTAAAATGCTTGTAAATTAATTTCGATTTTCGAGGTGTGATCAGCATAACTGAAATGGTGTCCCGTGTTGATTCTGTCTTTTCGCTACCTTACTGCCCGCGCTGAACTCGATTCTGGCTTTTTATTTATCTTCACAAGCACACCTCTTAAATGCTTCTCTTAAACGTTCCAAATTTTTATGCACATAGACATCTCAAAAAAAAAATGAAAAAAAAAATCAACAACAAGCACGTGAACAAATAAATGTACTTACTGTACATGCTTAAATACAGCTGTAATTTTCATGGAGAAATAGTAGAGAATAAAACTTCTGGTTTGTACAACCTCTAGCCCTTGCCCGCACCCACCTACTGTTTGCTTTTAGTGATTCTTCTTAAAATTTGTAATTTTACCCTGAATGCAAGTGTAGCAATCAACTATCAAAATAATATTGACGACGAAGCGCTGTGCATTGCTGGATAAGAATTTTTAAAATACATCAATCTATCAGCAAAACGATACCATAGCAGGGGCTAGCATAAAGTGAAGTATTGTGGTTGTTCAGTTAAAAAGGATTTAGAAACCCTAACGCTAAACCTCCTCAACCCACCCTCACTCCCTACCCCAGCCACCCCCCCTGCCCCCTTTCCGCATTCCTCACCATAAGTACATTCATTTGGAGAGATTCAAAAAGATATGAGTATGAGGGAGTGTTGAATCACAACTGCAGAATTGAATCATTTCAGCACCTTAATCGTGATGGAATGTTTTAAGGTGTGTGCTTGTGAAACCTGTAAACTAACGCTTTTGTGCACAAAACTGAATGATTAAATAATTAATTTTACACCGTGGTCTTCTTTTTTCTCCTTTCCCCTCCCAACCCTTCCTTCCCTTTGTTGTTTCACCACATCCATCCTTACGATTCCGATTGTCAGCTTGCTTTCACTGTATCTGTACATATTGTTTATCGCATTGTGTGGTGTTCCATGTTTAAGTTGATTACCAGTCTCCTCCTGTAGTGCGCAAGCTTCTGTTGCACCAGTTGGTTGGATTGGAAATCCCTCAACCACTCCTGCATGTTGCCTCTCACAACTGACTACTATCCCAGCAAGCATGCCTTGCAGAACGGACTATCACGGAGGATCTATGAACTTACTGCTACTCTTTTGAATGCCGATAGGTACTTGAGGCTTTTTCACTGTGGACAACTGGGACTTAAAAAGTTTTTCAGAATGTCTATTGTAATATTATAACTTAGATTTGAATGCTATGGACCTGAAATGTGAAGTATGTACGAATATGTATATTGTTGTGGCCTGGGGGTCCGCGTGGAGAGAACGACCACAAGGTGAGGGAAACATATGTCGATTTCCCACGACTCACCAGAATTGTAGGCCGTCACTCACAGATAATTCCGTGACGCGCGGTCGCTTACGAGGGTGGAGCGCAATCACTCAACGGTTGCATAGGGTCCTCCTGTCTAGAACAGTACACGTAATTAAACCATGCGGTTTCGAACTACCGGGGAACCACGCCCTGGTACGCCTTTCCCGAACCGGATCACTCTACGACTACCTTTCCAATCGGAGCAGTCGAGCGACTGCCAGACGTACCGCTAGAAGGAACGGATTATGCGGGAATAAAGAACCCGAGCTAAAACTCAGATTCGAACCATGCTGGACCAATATGGAGGAAGACAAAGACGAGCTGGGAACATTTCTACATATTTATTTACAATAAGGTGGGGAAAGCATGTGGACAACAAAAAGGTTTTATTCGGTATTAATGCAGGAAAGATGAGAGAGGTGTGTGCGGCAATTTTACAAGCACTTACAAAAGTAGACACGTGCAAGACTTGCCACGAGGATTATAAAAGCAACAATCACAACAATAAAAAATCTTATACAGCTTATCTAACGGACAGGTGCCAACAACACTCAGACCAAACATTAACCCAATTGTGAGGCAAATGACTTTTGCATGCAAGGAGGAGGGAAGTTAAGGTCACAGTTTTTGTACCTGAGCGTTTCGGGGAAGGAATAACTCTGGTGGCGGCACACGAACAAAAGCTGTGCAGTTCGGTCCACAGCTGCACCGTTTGGTTAATCGTGTCTGCAGCAGGACTTGAATGGAGGAGAGCGGAGTCGCAAAATGGCGAATTGAGCATACAGGACCATGACAAGAGGTTTGGTCGAGGTGTGTGGGCGAGCCAGTACAGTAGGGGCGGGCCGGTCGAGGCGAACGTAGGCAGAGCAGGGTAAGCAGGAACACTTTCACAACAATTCTCGTCAACCTCTCCACCTGCAATTCTCTTTCAATGACCAAACACTCGCAAATTCTCTCAACTCCCCAACTTACCTTCACAATTCCAACACAACGACCACTTCCCAACTCGGAAGCCATGCTTTATACTGCCTGGGAGCTCGGGGAGGAGCCATGGCGAAGCCGACGTCCAATCGTCCGATTCCGAACAGTCCCGATTGGACCGGGCCTTCATGTGGTCCGCCTTTCTGGGCGGGTTTGCCAAGACGCGGTCTGGTCCCCACCGCCGCACGTGTTGGGTTTGGAAAGGTGGAACGCCGATGCGGCTTTCATAGCGAACTTCGGGATTACTGCCTCAGAAAACAAGTCGCTGGATAGACGGTGTACGCTAGTGGCCAGTGAACGGGGTAGCAAGCGAGATGAAATTTACCTCGAAAATAATGAGAAGGTGGGAAGTGGAAGGAGGGGAATAGATTTAATAAATAATAAAGGAGAAAAAATGTTTATTATGCCTAACTAAGCCCAATCGCAACACATCCCCTCGTTTCCCACTAGCCAAAGGTAGGGACCTAACTCACGTATATTAATGAAATAACTGACTCGGGACAACTTATGTTGTATGGAACGGTTCCGAGAAACTGTAACGATATATTGTCGCGGTCTTGTGGTGAGGTTAATCCCCCCCCCCCCCCGACCCAATTGTGGTGGAGCGGCGGTTAACACCGACCAGGCCGGAACCTATCAGGGCCTGCGGTGTTTTCCTTCGGAGGCGGACACGTCTCTCAAGATATAGCGCGTGGTGGGAGGGGCAGGCGACACTGGCGGAGCAACGGAAGCACAACACCAAGGGGTTTATAACTCGAACCCCATTGACAAATACACAGAACAGCACTTAAAATAAACGGAGGATTCGTATGAAAATAGAATATTTAAAGCGTATAAGTCAAATGTATCAAGAATGCCGTGAAGTAATTAAAGTCTAAAGCGAGGCACTCACACATGGACTGAATACAGACAGGGGAAAACAAAACAAAATAAAATCCTCTCTTTTCTGGCACTTAGCTTGGTTCGGTGATCTTTATAATCTTTGCAATCGAAGCCGCTTCATCCCTCGTGGGAAGAGTGCGCCCAAAATTGCGCCGAGCCGCTCTCTATGGGCGGGAAACCTACGTGGGTAATTCGTGAGGCATATTCAACACCAAGGCTCACAACTGCCGTCGGCTTCTTCGTCGATGCGCGCTTACCGACCGCAGCTGGTTCATCTGTAGAATTGGCGTCGCTCCGTTCAGTGATAAAACCGAGCGCTTTGAGTGTCCATCTGTCACGACCAGCCCAGAGTTCAATGGCCAGCATCTGCTCCAACCACGCGAGCCAATTTCGCCATCAGCACAAATACAGAAGATCATGTCGGTCATTTTTCATGCGTCGAGGAAAGCCAACCGTAATGCCTTTCTTACACACCCATCTCCGAGCTCCGTCCGTCTCTCACTGCGTGCGTCTTAACCCGAACTCCAAAAACCAACCAAACTAAAAACCTCTTCATTCTCACGTCACCGCCACTCAATCATCCACCACCGGCGTGCTTGCTTGCCCGAAAACGGAAGGCAGGGCTTCTCGCCTGCTTGGACATGCAGCCTGTCTTATTGTTGTTGTTAATAACGCACTTTTTCATGGCTGCTTGTAAATGCAGAAAACGATCAGGAGAAAGTCCATAGAAGGCAATTACATACTGTACTGGGGTGAATTGGTCCTTAATCCCTATCTAATTAAATACAGCACCACCCTCCTGCGTGGTGACACGTAACACAAAAGCTCACATTTCCCGGACTTAATATATATTTGAGATGTTCTCCCTACACGTCCACGACCAAACAACTTTATCAACATCAACTTTCCAATTGAAATTCCTCCAATCTACCCCCACACCATAAATATTGCCAAGTATTGCCACTTTGACTTGCCAGATTGTGACTTACACGAAATCCGTGAATGGTTATGTCAACTGCACAAGGTCTACTAGACCCCAAGGAATAAGGTTGATCCTAACACACTGCCTGTGGGACCCCAGGCTGAAGAGGGGGATATGAGAGTATGTCATCAATATCGAGTCGTTTCTTGCTCCAAGGGAAAATCTGACAACCCAATTCAAGAAGAGTCCCATGGAGCAGATAACTTGGAAAAGTAAGGGTGGTAGTCAGAACAGTATCAAAAAGCTCGAGATGTTTCAGATGGTTTGGTATCCATCGGAGAGGAAAATTCCTTCTTGCCCTGCTGTGTTGCGGTGAGAAAGGCAGTGCCATAGTTGTGACTTCTCTGGGTTACCCCAGAGTACCCCAAGGGAAAGTGATGGTGGCTCCCCCCAATCTCAATGGCTGTGTTTGTCGTGTTTAACAGTCTGTGCTGTGTGGTGTGTTTTGTTGTTTTGTTTATCTCCATATGAAGGGTTTCAGAAGGTGGAACAGAGTATCCGTTTTCAATAAGGAAATCATGTTCATGGACCAAGTTGTGAAGTTTTTGGTGTGTGGTGTGTGTGTGTGTGTGTGTGTCCACTAAGAGCCTTAGATTGTGTAAAAAATATATAAATAAATGCCCCTGAATTATATTGTTTTAGATTTATTGATTTTATCCGTTGTTGGTGAAAATAATTGAAATGTCATAATAGAATGGCTGGAGATAGAAGCCCAAATTGATGATCAAAATTGGACAATCGGAGAAGATATAATGCCCAAGACCATACTTCACAGCAATGATAAAGTTTCCTCACTTTGCTTATGAAGGGAAGAGCTGACTTTGTCTGGTTGAGAGATCAGAAATTTAACCCTTCAATGTGAAATGATTTGATGTTTGCAATTCTCCAAGATGAGCCAGGAGATCATCTGAGAAAGACGTGGTGAAATTGAAGATGGAGGAGACCAATAGGGCCACCATAGCTTTCAATTGTTAAGGAGAACATGCCAGTGCAGTCAGGTCTAGTTTGGCAGATAAGTTGTCAATTTAGATGAAGAACTTCCTCAATGTTGTGTGAGAAAAGTTAATGTGCGCACAATCTTGCCTCATCGTTCTTTTCTCCAACACCCAGTGACAAAGTGGGCATTGTGGTTCGAATATCCCTGCTCGTAAGTTCTTGAATTGTGATTGCATGGCTCTTAGAAAAAATAATTCATTAATAAAGAGATGTGCTCACTGTCTGGTGGAAGGCCAGCATTCATTGTTGTATAGCAGTACATCCGAACAGTTTTCAAGCATGGGTAAGTTTTATGATATTGCAGACATATTCTGCAATGTTCCAGGAGACTTTTAGAAAAAGCTTCAAGCGGATTCAACTTTATGGATTTGTGTGTATCTGTTCTGTTTTGTCCTCTCTGTTTCATATTTTCACACCTCGGAACACCTTCTGTTTCCTCATTAATCTTGTTCCAAAGGCACTTAAAGAATTGTCACTGAACCCCAGACAGCTTAAGCAGTTCATTTTATATCGACAAATACATAAGAAATACAATGTGCGCGTTTGTCAGTAATGACAGCTTCGAATATGTTTGATGGTAGGAGATGAAATTGGAACACATTCATGTTTTCTTCGAATCTACTTCACCGATAATCACGTAACTGGAAATTTTGATACAGGGACCACAAAAACCGCTGGCCTGCCTTTTTGTCCTGTAATTTATAGGAGTGAAGATGGAGGTGTCTTGCAGATTGAGCTCAGCAAGTGTTGAGAAAGTTTTGTTCTCAGCGCTGATGCTAAGGGTACCAGTTGATTGTTCCACCAAAGTTTACGCAGCCTAGCTTCTGGCTCTAACAGTTGTTGCAGCAGCCCCCTTTACTCTACAAAGCAAAGTAATACAACCAATCGAAAATTTACCTGCTGATTTTTAGCAATGTAAAAAGGCAGCAAATTGCACAGGTATTGTGTGTTAAGATGTAAGTTTGTGCTTTAAAATTTTTGCTTCAAACATATAGTTGAAGCACACATTTCGCACTTTCAGGTTTTGATAATTGTTTGCGTTCATTATGATGTTTTGTATTCCTTTTTTTCCCCTCCCAAGTTTAAAGATGCATTTTAAAATTCACTCGGTCTCATTTGAGTTATTCGGAATGACTATTGATCACTGATTGTGGTAGCGATTGGTTATAAATGCTTTTTTAGACGGTTATTCTGCTTTTGGAAATGGCTTAACGCATTATTAAGTCACTTCTCGCCGGTTGAAAACTTCCGCTTTGAAGTTCCATCTTGAATTCGAGTGCCCGGCGTGTCCAATTGAACCGTATAGATGCAAACAAGGGCTCTTATCCAGTTAGTGGAGCCGTATTGGCCAATTTTGGCAAGAGGTGACCGCTGTAAATATATTTTTATTTTACCCTTGGACCTTCGAAACCCAAAGAAGCTTGCATAAAGCAACCGAGAAAAGCTACACAGGTAGCTCTAGGTGAGAACTCATTGGTTATGCCTCACTTTGCCAAAAATGGCATTTCATCATTGCGCAGGTCTGGGTGAAAATAGAGTTAAAACTGGAAAGAGAAAGTGGGCCTTCTTCTGCAGTGCCAGTCCAGCCTCCGTAGATGTGTTCCTCCTCCTCTTGGGTGGTGAGAACAGGTCCCAGAGCAGCAGATTAGGTGTGGCCATACTTGACACGGGGGGGGGGGGGGGGGGGGGGGAGGGTGCCGTATCTTCAGAAAGTTAGAACAGTCTGAAGGAGCATGATAGCGCTGCACCAAACAATGCCCGTTGTTGGGAATGTGTAAGCACGCCACATTGCTTTACCGTGGAAAGTAAAGTGGTTGGTGTCGAAATACAGAGCTCGATGTGGTTTGTTCAATTTTGGGGTGTTTTCAAGCCATAATAGTTTAGGATGGGCATCACATGGGCAGCATATAAAAATACTTTTTCAATTGATTGAAGTCCTCGGATTACCGATCATCGCCGGAAATTGGGCGATCAAGACTGGACTTATAAGTTGAAGCACACGCTGCTGTTTAGTTTACGATAATCGCTAGCCTGTGCATTGGCAGCTGCAAACCTGACCTGACCTGTGCTGCATGCGTGTGCATGCAGGTTAACGCGTGTCATTGTGAATCATCTTTCAGGACCTCCCAAAGCACCCAGACCACTCAAATCCCCACTCAGCCTGTTTGCAAACTCCACAACTACCCTCTAATCCTTGAGCTTGCCAACATCCAGCCTCGGCTGGGATGGTACCATTCTCCCACATTTAAGCTGTAACTTCAGAGTTGCTACAACAAGCCGGTGGTCAGAATGGAGGAATTGAGCATTCCAGAAGGCCCTGCAGTTCTGGATCATCCTCCAGTGACCATCAACGAGTACGTGGTCAGTCTCCTTTGCCACCCCACCAGCGTTGGAATATCAAGTCCAGCGATGAGCCTGTGGGTGCTGAATCCATGAACCAGCCACCCAAAATCCATGATTTTTGCAAAGTCAAGGAACGCTCGTGTTATTCTGGTTCATAGTTCCTGACCCATGGGGACCAAACACATGTCTGTAGCCTGGTGTTGGCTTAGTGGTTAGGTGATGGCTTGGGATCCTAGGTCCTGAGTTCAAGCCCCGTGCGCCGCTGAATTAATACACAGGGGGTTGACTCAGCTGTCATCCTTCCGGAGGTCGGCGAAATGAGTACCAGTTCCTGTGTGTGTACTGGTAGAGGGGCACTGCATCAGCTACACAGTTGCGCGTCAAGAAATGATAGCTACCCGGCAGCTAAGCTGCCATACGACCACCAACACATGTTTCATAATCATCCCGATCAGTTCCAGTCGATGCATTGATTCTCCCAAGACTAGAAGAGTGTCTCGCTTGGGGCACTGATCAACCACAGACTCGTGCGTGGCATAGAATGCGTCTTCACGGTGAGATCACTCGCCTCAGTGGAGCATAGACAGAGACCAGGGAAACGACACCAAGAAGTGACGAATCCTTAGTCCTCATAAATTTATACCGCATCGTTGACCGGTGTTACCTCAATTAACATTGGAGTCACCTTATTGGACACAGCTACAGCAACTCCTTGGACATGGTAACTATCAGAATGACCACACCAATAGCAGGTGTAACCACCCACTATGATCTCACCACTGTCCAGTCTCTGAACCTCAGAGAGTGCTGCCATACCAATGTTCAAACGATTGAGGTCAGATGATGAGAGAGGTGATCATCCTCTCTTAGGGATAGGACATTCCAGGCACTCACCCGAAGGGACCCCCTCAGGTTAACCCAAGGAGACACCGTCGTTGACGACCACCTTCAACACCAGCTGATGCACACCACCACAATCCAACCCGGAAACGTTACCCCATGTATTTCCTCATATCATCAAAGGGTGGGGGGGGGGGTCCCGAAGGCTTGACCAACCCGTCATCCCTTTAAGCTTCCCTGCGAAGGGATCTGCACAAGAGTACTCCCATGGAGTGGGTTTTCCATTTTCTTGCGTTTTCTGTGTTTTGCGGAGAGAATTGTTTTACGGTGGCCGCAGGGTAAATCCTGCCCCAACCTTCTAAAAAAGACGCCAACTGCAGGAGGACCTCCACAGACCATGTAACCAACTGCAGGAGACTCCACGACAACGTTTGGCATAAAATGATGCGTTGGCTCACAAGGAGCTCCTCAGCCCTGTGACACTCCAAATTGAGGCCAAATGACACTCCAAATTGAGGCCAAATGACACTCCTTTGCTCTGACACTCCAAATTGAGCTCAAGTGCATCCAATTTCCTTTCATCATCCTTGAGATGTCTCTGCAACTACATTGGAGTCCACCTGTGGCCAATTCCATTGATTGGACATGATTTAGAAAGAAACATGCCTTTCTATATTGGGTCCCACAGTTAACAGTGCATGTCAGAGCGGAAGCTCTTCCATGAAGTCCAAGGAACTGTCCGTAGAACTCTGAGATAGAATTGTTTGGAGGCATAAATCTTGGGAAGGGTATAAAATAATTTCTAGAGTGTTGAAAGTTCCCAAGAGCACAGTGAGCTCCATCATTAGGAAAATCAGGAAATTGAACAAATATGGAACTACCTAGAGCTGGCCGTCTAACCAAACTGGGCAACTGAGCAAGAAGGACCTTGGTCAAGAACCCAATGACCACTCTGACAGAACTACAGAGTTCCTTGATTGAGATTGGAGAATCTGCCAGAAGGCCAACTCTTTGGCCTGAATGCAAAGTGCTACGTCTGGCGCAAACCGAGCACAGCTCATCACCCATCTTACACAATCCCTACCATGAAGCATTGTGGTGGCAGCATCATGCTATGGGGATGCTTTTTGGTAGCAGGGCAGGGATTACAAGTGAGACTTGTAAGGATAGAGGGAAGAATGAATGGAGCCAAATACACGCAAATCCTTGAGGAGAACTTGCTTCAGCGTGCAAAAGACCTTAGACTGCTGCGAAGATTTACGTTCCAACAGGACAATCCATCCATCCATTGGGACCATACTCTGTGCAGAGCGTTGGTGCTGCCTAAGCAGTCTCCTTGGCAATCGGGCACAATCCTGGACGGGTCGCCACTCCGACACAGGATACCAGCAAGCTGGCACTCATTTTGCCGACATCAGAAGGATTACAAGCAAAGTCAACCCCACCTGGTATTAATTCAACAGTGGAGGAGGATTTAAACTCAGGATTATAGGATCCAAAGCCCACCACCATAACCATTAAGCCAACACCAGGCACAACAGGACAATGACCCCAAGTCTACAGCCAAAGCAACACTGGAATGGCTTAAGAACAAGAACCTGAAAGTCCTTGAGTGGCTCAGCCAAAGCCCAGACTTTAATCCCATTGAGAATCTGTGGAATGACTTGAAGATTGCTGTTCACTGACACTCCCCATCCAACTTGACAGAGCTTGAGCAAATCCGCAAGGAAGAAAGGGAGAAAATCCCCAAATCCAGATGTGCAAAGCTGATACAGACATACCCAAGAAGACTCGAAGTTGTAATCGCTGCCAAAGGCGCTTCTACAAAGTATTGACTTAAGGGGGTTGAATACTTATATTATTGACGCAAGACATTTCAGCTTTTCATTTTTAATTAATTTGTAAAAATTCTAAAAACACGTTTTCACTTTGTCATTATGGGATTAGTGACAAAAAATGTATGTTTGGATTAGTGACAAAAAATTTAAATTGAATCCATTTTAAATTCAGGCTGTAACAACAAAATGTGACAAAAGTTGAGTGGTGTGAATACTTTCTGAAGGTATTGTTTTTCTGTGCAGTGTCTGTCACGTCATGTCACTGAACTAGTCCCTCAAACTGTTGTGAAATTGTACCAAACTTCGGATCTGCACCTACTGCTCCCATGTGGATGTCCGAAGGGTTTTTTTTTCTTCTTTTTTCTCAACTTAAGTCTTCAACCTCAAGTGCTGATAAAAATGTAATGTCATGAATATTACAAATAAATTTGTGCAAAAGAAGTGTTTGTATTATGATTGGTGTAAATCATGACAACACAGCAACTCATGTACAGTCATTATCCTCAGTTAAAACATTCCTATGTCTCTGTTGCAATGTGTGGTGAGGTGAGTGTAGCAAGCCGATTCATGCTAATTTCATAATATGTGTCAGCATAAGCATGATGCAATTACTGTAATTAAAGAGGCAGTGTCGTGTGAAGTGTTTAGAAAGCTGTTGTCCTCCACTGCCAAGTGTTTGTGTCTCGGCAAATTTTCCCCCCTCCCGACACTTTGCAACGTCCCCCGTGAATGATCTTTCTTTGTATTTTTCCACTCTACTCAGAGCATAGGCAAACTGTGCAGAAATCCTCATCTCTATCAGATAAGGGACTTTGTCACACGCTGGGAGTAAGGTGTGATGTCTGCGGCGCCCATCTGCATGCACAATGGGGATCCACTCTGCCCAACCAGAATTAATAAAACACCTGAAGCGATCTATCTCTTTCTGGTGGTTAGCGATCTCTCTCCTGGTGGTTGCTGCTAGATGTGGGTTCCTGGCTGGCATGTTCTCCATTCACTGGTGCTCTTCGCTGTGCATGGCTGAAGGGTTGTTCCTGGTGGTGGTTCGCGGTTCCACAAAGCCAGTGGATGGAACTGCCCACTAGATGAGATATCCTTACCCTATTTTAGCTTTAATTTGAACCAAGCCTGTTACCTTATGCTGGTTATGAATCAGGCAACTTTGCCCTAAAAATTGATGAATACGAGAATTGATCATAAACCCTATGCCAGTGTACAGATCATGTTAAAGCTTTACCTCTGTATCCCCCCCCCCCTTTTCCGCCATGAAAACGTACTTCTTTGTCTCTCCCCCCCCCCACCCCTCCACTTGAACCAATTGTCACGCTAAGCCTTACTTCAATCTCAGAACCCTCCCCTCCTCCCAACCACCCTCATGATTATAACAATATCTATTTATACCAGCAAATGCCACCTGTCGCTTCGCTGACAGGAACACTGGGGAGGGGGAAGATAGAGAGGGGTGGGGGAGAGTGAGTAAGGGAAGGCAGCGAGAGGTGAGAGGAAGGGAAGGCACACGTGTGGTGGAGCGTCAATTACGATTCATACTGTCTCACCAAAATGATTCTGCATGGAATAACAGTGAAGATGGAAACAAAATAATGTCGGAAATCCATTTTCTGCCGATCATACTATAAATACCACCCAGAGACAAACACCGCCCTGACACATCCGGAGATAAACTCCCATCCAGACACGTCCGGAGATAAATACCATCCGGACACATCTGGAGACAAACCCCACCTGGACATAACCATCATCCAGACACATATGCAGATAACTCCCGTTCAGACAGAAACACCACCCGGATACGTTCGGAGCCAAGCTGTCTGGAGACAAACACCACCCGGACATGTCCCGAGACAAACTCCCATCCAGACATAAACACTGCTCAGGCACGTCCGGAGACAAACTCCCGTCAAGACACATCCGGAGATAAATACCATCCGGGCGCGTCTGGAGACAAACCCCGCACGGACATAACCACCGTCCAGACACAAATGGGGATAACCACCGTCCAGACATAACGACCATCCGGTTTCGTCCAGAGACAGAGAGAGGGGTGAGGGGAAGGGGAGTTATCAGAGAATATGTGATGCTTTGTGAGCAACACACACGCACCACACACGCACCACACACAAACACACACACGCTTGACCGATATCAGCAGTTTTTCGGGAATCAGTAAGTTGGAGTCAGTATGATTACCAACTAAAGTTCGTACTGTATCCAACCAAAAAACCTTGAGTGGCTTTCACTGAAAAATGTTACATTTATATAGACGTTTCAGGGAAATGTTCACAAACATTAATTTTTATAAACAGCTGCGTGTGAGGGGTGGAAAAAAATTGGCTCTGTAATTTAGACAATACGTTAATACGGCAAACGGCTCAGAAATCGGGCGTTATCAAATATATTTTGCTTTGCAACTCACAAAGGGAAACGTATAACCTTTGTAAAGCAAATCCGATAACCAAATG
>CM068967.1:74509385-74560464 GCA_035128595.1 Eptatretus atami
CGAATTGGAGGTCCGTTCAAAGAAGAAGAAAGCGAGAGGGCAAGCGAGCCAAAAAGAAAGTGAGAGTTGAAGCGCGTGTGGGAAAAAGCGAGCCAGAGAGGAAGCGCGCAAGTGAGCAAGTGAGCATGTGGTGCACGTGTGGGTGTCTGACCAGCGCCAACAACGAGACAATTCGTCCTTCCCAGTGCTTGAGCAAGCGAGCGTGTGGTTCGCGTGTAGGTGTGAGCAACGCCGACGAGTAAGGCATGGGTCGGTCACCAACGTGTGAGGCGTGGGTCAGTCACCGACGGACCGTGTGGGTCACTGGACATCACCAGTTTCGTGAAGTGTGAGGAGCTGCCCCGTGTCGCAGCAGCAGGGTCTAAACCCGCGACAGACGATATCGTGCCTCCAGACGTCGACTGGCATTCAAGGCTGTTGCGAGAGGGTGCACGGCAAGGCTGGGTGCTGGCGACGGACGTGACACGCACGCACACATTTCAGGACGTTTTCACTTCACGGACAACTACTCTCTAGTGAGCGAGACGACTCTTCTCTCCCCCCCCCCCCCCCGAATTATCTGCTGGGTACCCTTGTCCGTGTTTAGCTGTTAGTAAGTCAACTCCCGATAAGCATCTGCTCTCCGTCTCTTTCCTGTCGTTTTGATTGATTTTGCCTGAGTAATTATTCATTTTGATTGCTTTGGAATTTATTCATTTATTTACCTCAGAAAATAAAAAGTTATTTTTATTTATTTTATTTATTATTAATAAGTCATTTGTCGACTTCCAACCTGTCCGTGTTTGTCCTTTCCTTCCATTGGTCTAGCATTGTCTGAACCTCGATAGACTGGGAGGTAATACCACAGATTTGACCAAAAATAGTCGGCACGCACCAGCGGTTAAAACGCTCGGCCGCAAAATTAAATCTAATCAAGATAACATTGGTGCTTTGCCGAGGGCACGCTCCCCGCTCAGGTAACCACGTGACCTCTAGTTAAACGGCATAATTAGACGGTGGACACTGGAACTCGTGGTTAACTGGGTGGCGTTCATGGTTCTAAAACAACCCACCGTACCACAACGTTAATTGTGAGCGGTGGTCCCAGGTCCGGCTCTTCCGAGGACAACCGGGGATTAATTCCCCTGAGTGAGCAAGCTGGTGTCTCGGTACCCGTGGCTGCAACAATACGTTGGCCTCTCACTGCTTTGTCATCAGCACTTCCATGAGTTCTGATTTCTGTAGAAACCAAAAAAAAAGGTATTCCAGCCAAAGATAGGGTACAGAAGAAAAGTACACCTTGTGAACTGGAGGATGAATGGAAGAAACAGTGTTTGTGAAGTATGGAGAAATGGGATGGTTCACAAGAGCCGTACTAATAAAGAGAATTTGTCACATGATAATGATGATAACATTGATTATATTAATAACCTCTTTATTTATTAGCATGGTTAGGAGACTGAATCGATAGTATTTCTTTGCAAGTCTTTGATCTGTTTGTGAAATGCTTTACTTGATGATTAATATGGTGGCTGTTTTTTTTTTACCAGGAATGCTTCCACGTGGTGAGGAGGATGAAGAGCGAGAGCTTTGGCTGAGCATGGGGCGTAGTATGCACAAAGTGTCGTTCAAGGACAAGAAAGTCAGCGTCACCCGCTACCTGCCAAAGTCTGTTCACACAATTATTTCAATCTTCACTCGTCTATAATGGCTGTAACTTCAACTATAATTTTTTTTATCCCCACACTTTTAAAAAAAAATAATGGGGGTCTGTCTGTCGGTCTGTCCATCCGTTACGCTGTCTCCTCCTAAACGGTTGTACAGAAATTCACTGAACTTGGTGGCTGTGATCCCCACATGTCAAGAAGGTGTGAGAGCAGTATCATTTTTTGGCCTCACCACTTGGTGCCTTGTGGCTGGGTCAAAAGCTTTTAAATGAACCCACCATAACGGCTTTTAAAAAGATTCTGCAACTTCCCACTCAGGGTCGCACCTGAGCTTTTGATGATGTCATAGTGATTCTCATGTTGGAGAACTGACTTTTTGATTGGGTGCGTGCGTATACACACACACACACACACACACACCACCTCATTGGATGGCCGGCCAGCTCAACTCCTGGGTGGAATCTACTCGGTACTGATAATGACCAATGAGCCAGAATTGCATCCATAAATTAATTATTTTCCTCGTACGTTCTTGTGATTTGCTCATCTCGAGTTTCTAAAGTCTATGTATGGTTGAGTAATAATGTGGTTTGCAGTGTTGCAGCTGAAACTGCTTTCAAGAATTCTGTGTTTTTCACAGATTGTAACCGAGTCAAAAGTCGTATTTGATTTTTAACATATGTACACATCAGGTACCAAAGGTGTGAAAAGACCACCTCAAATGAAAAGAAAAGGGAACCAGCCCCATGAGGGTCTGTGCTTTATAAAATCCTCATTAACCGCATCCCGTTAACAGGTCTATTCTCTTTATATTTACCCTAGTCTTTCCATAATTGAATCTTATTTTGTTTATAGGCAAGGAATTTGTTCAGGTTAGCAGTACACAATGGGCCTAATCTTCTTATGAGATGCCATGGCATCGTTATAACATCCATGACATAAATCCACGTGGGACGACTACCTTCATGTCCCCATCCAAAGGACACCGCACTCCTATAGACAGTATCCCTGCTGGAACTAAAACAGAACAGAAGTTTATAGTTTGGTCCAGTTGGAAATGAAACCCACATGAGGTAGCTCATTAACGAGCATGATATAAGTACCAACAAAACTATTCTCATTTCAATAAAATAATTTCTCAGCTGTTTGACTCTCAATATCTGCTTTTCAGTTGAATGACTTTCCTCTATATTGGACTTACCGTGTTCAACAGGCACCCCTGCGAGCCTGCCCAGCTGCCCTATCACTACAACCTTTGTGCTCATTATTCGGATAACGAATTCCTGCACTGCTGGGTTGAGTTTTGCCACGAACGCATTGAAGAATACAAGTGGAATTATCTAGACCAGTACATTTGCGCAGCTGGTTCTGAGGACTTCAGGTCAGTTCTACTTCAACCATATGATGCCATCTTTTTATCCGTCACGCCAGTCGTTCCTAATCTGTGGTCTGCGGACCCTTCAAGGCCTACAAGGTCTTCGATGGGAGGCTGTGTATCTTGTATCTCATCGGCTATGTTTGACGCCACCACTACGGCTAAAAACAAGTTTGTCGAAGAGGAAAGCGAGTGAAAATAATGATAATCGTATGAATAGCTATGATAGTGGTACAAACTCTTTGGAATTTCACGGCGGTCCCCAAGATCTTTTGGAGATCGGATGGGATCCGCACACCCAAAGAGGTTGTAAATCACTGCATTACATCATCTTAAGCCATGCCAAACTTCTGTCAGTTGCTGAACTTCTGTTTTCTTTATTTTGTCTCTACATTTTGGCCAATTGGCACTCAAAATATCAGTCTGGGAAGTGTAGCTCGTAGTTTCATATGAATGGCCCAATCTCAAGGTTTCGTTTGTTTTGGTTTTTCATTTTTATTTATTCACCTATTGATGTTGCCTTTTTTGGCACAATGACTTTGTTCCACTTTTATTTTTATTTTTTCTAACAGGCATATCTTCTCCTTAAAGTCATTGGATGTACATGATTTTATTGGCACATTAACAAGTCTTATTGTGTAGCCAATTGATATCTTATAGGGCCCATCATGTCCAAATTGTAGCCTTTACTCTTCCATCTCGCAGCAGTTTTTGATATATTGAGATGTAAATCTCTGCCATCCCTCACATCGCACGTCCCCTCATTCTTTCAGATTTTCGTTGTCCTTGTTGAGTCCATGATTGGCATTCCATCACCTACCCACATAGTCCAAGAGCCTGGGCACTTTTATTTACCCGTCTGAGGCCATAAGGTTTGAGGATGTTTTCTAATTAGGATTCTCATGCAGATTCAGAAAATCCATTTCTTAATGGTCAAAGCTCTGCGTTCTTTGTGAAATAACGTTTTCTTATGTTATGGGTGGTGTTTTTGGTGAAAGTGAGAAAAGCGTTTTTGGTCTACATGATACAAATTGCCAGGCTATGGCCATATAGGGTATCAAATCATAGGTAGTGACCTGAATATACAAATATGTATAAACAACATCATTACATTGTGTTGAGGTGAATTCATAGGCAGTTTTAGCTCAAAATAGTTGATAAAATTCACTCGCTAGTATAATTTTGTATTAAATATCTACATGATAACTTTATCTTTCTCAGACCAGCTGTTATTGTTCCAGTTACATAACAAGTGTCTGGATAATTAGAAGTATTTCAATGAAAATACATAAAGGAAAATGAAATTGACAACAATGTTTGAACACGACTTTTCTGGTTTTCAGGCAAGGCTGACAATTCATTTGCATCACACAAATATGAGTATGAATGTCATATTTATGATAAGTTTAAACATACTGTTATTATTATTGAATTTCCAAGGTGAAATAGACAAGTGCATTGAAACCATTAAGTGTTAGCTTAAGAACCATAACCATTAATATATCTTCCCCAAAGTTTCTAGCTTAACCATCACCAAGCAAGTATGTATGGTACAATCAAGCATGATATATGTTGTGCTTTTTTTGTTGTTGAGATGTGTCACTAATTATTCAAAGTCACTTCAGATTCATCTGAGGAAGAGTTGTATTCCACTTGGTCATCATCATCATTGGTCAACTCTGCATCTAAGTCATCATCAATATGATTGCATACGTCTTCTGGTACTTGTCGGCCTTCAAACCACTTTAGGGCATAATGGCCATCCTTGAGTATCCATCCTTTCCTGTGGGTCCCAGCTGCAGAGTGTGAGATTATTGCTGTTTTCCACACTGATACTACCAGATTGTGCGTTTCAACTTCTCAAGTAGAATAGATCTGCAAGGAGGCAGGTTGCTAGGATCCGTTCCTTTGATTTTATACAAAGGTTGAAACCGGTTCTTTGGGGCAAAATGTGGGTGAAATAGTGCATTCCTGGCTAAATTGACTGATGTCAGATGTGGTTTCCCATACATGCTACACACAAAAGCTTCAAAGTCTGTCAATAAATCTCGTGGTAGACAGGAGATTCACAAGTTTCTTGATGTGTCAAGAACTTTTCATTTTTTTCCATAAGCCAGAGGGCACACTTCCCTTTGCGTAAGAAACTGGCTGTAAAGTCACAACCTGTGAAGGCATGCAGTCCTGCAATGGCACCACACAACTGTGGGCCCATACTAGTAGCTAACTGAGATACATCAATGTATCTTCTGGTGTTGTTGGAGCTAATTCCAACATCAAGCCATAGATGAGCTGGTAAGAGGTGGTATGTTGAGCAAAATAACAAGGATATCAGTGTCCGAGGCCCTGATAATAATGTTGCCATCTTCGAGAGCATCACACATATGTTTTATGTGCCAAATCAGCCTGGTATCTGCCTCCTGGTGATTGCAAAAACAGACCGGGGACTCTTCCATCTGGACTTTGTCATCAGTTACTCATATTTGTATGCTTTCTTACCCAGTCCCATAAAGAGTACATGGCCACGGAGTTGCTCTGTGTATGGTTTTGTTTGCCACTCTCTAAAGAGGAACTTCAAAAGTGCTGTCTTGAATTTAGGGGACTTGAGTGCAGATTGAATCTTTTGGACACTTCTGATCTGGTCCCGAAATATTGTATTCAGCCTGTTGCTTTCAGACCCACGGATGCCATGCTCTATATCTTTAATTGATTGAGTTTTGTATGAATCACAAACAAAGTCTATTCTCTTGGCAAATTCAACTAATCTTGTGAGGAAACTTTAGCATTCCACACAAATGTCACAGGCACATTCACAAGCGTGTGCATCAGAAACATGGCATCAACTGCATATGCATCTCTAGTAACTGGTTTATCACTTTGAACGCTTTCTTCTAGCTTGTGCATGAGTTTTGATTTATCAGTTTTGTTGATGGAGCCATCCACTGCTTAGCACATATTATTGCATCATCTTTAGACATATTTCTGTTGTACAAAACATTACCCTCCTTGTTACTGGACTTTCTAACACCAGATCAGTTCCAAAATGACGCAGTATCTTTTCAGATAATAACTGAACTTTATATGCTGCACCATCAAGTCCTAAGTCATCAATATTGATTTGTAACGAGCATGAATAGAAGTCATGAGCTCAGCACGCTTGTCATCTATGACATGTTCTTTTATGTACTGGACAATCATCTCAAACGCTTTTGTATGATATGACCCACAACAATAAGAAAATTCATCCTTGTTATACACCCAAACTGTCCACCAAGATTCATCCAAATCTGTCCATAACTTTTTGAGACATGTTCCAGAGGTTTTTTTTACCACGTCAGCTTCTGAAAAATACAACAAACACTCAAAGTAAATTTACAGCAAAAACTTCTTCATTGCTCTGGACATGCTTTAACCACCAAAGGTTATATGTGCTCAGCAGAATTGGTGCACATCCAAGACATCATTATTAATACTAGTCGACTTATTTATACAAAGGTTTGGAGAATTTCATGATGAAAATATAGCACAGATTAATTTTCAAAAGACCTTTAATGCTAGTGTTCTATTGACAAGGCTACAACAATTCATTAGATATATAACGCCAACCCTAGTATGTAAGTAAGAATGTACACTTAGTGATTTTTTCCAAAATGACATCATGAGAATGGATATTTTTCTCTAATTTTTGGCCATAAACAGCACTAATAACCATAAGGATCATCCCATATGCCATTATTTATATATAGTAACCTTCCCCAGGTCATTAGCTTTAATTTGATACCCTACATGCCTAGGTTGCCATGTGATATTGGATCATGAAAGCTGAAACTGATATTTTCTATTTTTGCAGAAAATGCTACCCACAACAATAAGAAAATGGTATTTTTCACATAGAACGCAGAGGCTTTGGCCATTAAGAAATGGATTTTCAGAATGTACACAAAATTCTGATTTAGAAAACATCCTCAAACCTTTTGGCCTCAGACGGGTAAATAAAAGTGCCCAAGCTCCTGGTCTAACAGACCTTCATATCCTCAGACCTCAATAATGTGTATCAGCACTTGCCATCATGTTTCCATAATTTTGAGGTTGTTGGGCACCTTGCCACGCAACATTGTGCATTACCCATACTGAGAGGCTTATGTAAAGCTGCTTTTCAATTGCATGCCATTGACAACTGAAATGGCACTCAGTAGAGTGCACATCTCCGCCAAGCTGAACAGTTTGTTTTGTATCCCACTGACAGGCCAGATCTGAATCCAGACCTTGACAAAAATCTAATCGGCTTGTCCTTGTCACCGACCCAATTCATCCACCTCGTTTTCCCACAACACATCCCCAACGTTTTTGAAATATCATGCTATACATCGTTTTTGGTCCCATCTGAATGGTGAAGAATCACTTAAAAAGAAAATAAAAAAATTCTCGGATTGGGATCCAGATCTTCACCAAAATCTAATAAATTCATCCTTGTTATACACCCAAACTGTCCACCAAGATTCATCCAAATCTGTGCATAACTTTTTGAGACATCCTGCTCACAGACAGACAGACAGACAGACAGACGTGAAAACACAACCACCATCCTTCGGAGGTGGAGGTAACATGGCTCAATGAACTGTACTGGTGCTTGCTTGGGATCCCAATGACTCCCAGAACCCTTTATTTGTGTCATGGGGGTTTGACAAGAAGAAAGAGCCATATCTCTCGTGTCCAACAATCACTTGCACGGTTTTTATTTTTTTAACCTCTTGAGTTGATTACTCAGGGTTGGCCAGATTGATGATAACACTTGGTGTTGCTTGTATATTCATCCACTTCATGTTGACATTTCCCATGGTTCCATTTCTGATTGCTTCGGTGGATACAATTGTTTTCATGGCAGGCACCGATTGGATGACGATCGATAATTATCATTCCTCATGAGAAGTCCATTCAGCACTTCCTCTGGAACAGGATGCTCTGAATGTTCAAAATGCTTGCCCAATTTATTTCTCAGTAATTTCCAACATTTGTAATTTTGCCGACATTGTGGCCCAAACCAATCATGTCACTTGCTTATTTCTGTTTTTTCAAATTGTTTTGAATCGCATGAGATCCAATCATATAATGCGCCTTTCGATTTCTGTCGGTCATTTCAGGTCACCATCCTCGACGTGTCAACTGTTTGTATCGTGTGACACTTGTCGACTCTAATGTGTCATGTTTTCGAAAATTAATTTAAATAATACTTTTCGGTACAGTTTGATAGAGTCATTGAAGTTCTGGAGAACACGATTTCTCCTGCTGCCAGCTGCGACTGCAGTGACGAGGCACATTTCAGAGGGAGAAGAGCGATGCGACCTTTACACTGGGCGAGGGGAGGAGGAGGAGTTACAGCTGCTTGATGCCTTCATTCGCTTTCTCGAGGGTCTAAACCGCATGAGGCGGAGACACCGCTCCGACCGAACACTTCGGGTACCTCACGCAAAACTGCTGTCATTTGCTGTGGCTTCAAAGCTCGGAGTTGTAATCGTCTTTGTTTTTGTTGCTTCTCTTTCGTTGATGCAGGTAAACCCTGCGAATACTTTGAAATGCGTCCTTGGTACCTATTGAACAAACTCTTGCTCCGATAAATTGATTTTGTTCAAGATCGGTGTGAGACTGCTCTCAATTGGTGAGGAATCTGAATTTATTTTGTTTAATTTCTTTGGACATTTTTTTTGTTTTCCAGAGGTTTCAAGATGGCTTGAATCGCCACCCTTTGTCTCGAAGCTTGTCTGGGCCCAGCTCCACGCATCTCCCAGAGCCGGCTCTCGCTGCTTTCAGGAAAGGCACTTCAGCACTGGCTGCCTTGCTGGAAATCGAGGCATCTCAAAGGTCAGGTGTCGTGCTATGGCGAGGGGTGGGAGTGGGAGTTCAATTATCTGCACAGATGTTTATAAGCAACAATCGGAAGTCAACCCTATCCCATTTAAAAATGACATTAAAAGTTTGTGACCCACCTGCATTAACACTGTGCCTTTAGGATTGCTTCTCTTACAGATTTTTTTTAAAATGTAAAATGGCATTTGTGTGTGTAGTTTCTGAGAAGAAAACAAATACCTATTTTGGGGAGCAACCTCCCCCCTCCCCTCCCCGATATACCCTCTCCGACCTCGATTTTTATTTATTTATTTATTTTAAATAATAGTGTGAACATAAATGGTACATTTTGATGAGAAATCCAATGACTAAATTAAGGTCGATCGGCATGTTTTAAAGTTATTTTCCATGAATACTTCATGAATGAATTCAATTCTCTTGACGAGGCATTTGCCAAACATTTATCAGAAGTTGTTTTTCAAACATTTATTTTTGACAAGTGGGTCTGGAGGCCATTATTACCTCTGCCACTAAAGGTGAAGGAGTTTATGTTTTCACCCCTTTCTGTCTGTCTGTTTGTTTGTTTGGCTGTTTGTTTGTGTACAGGATATCTCAAAAAGTTGTGAACAGATTCGGATAAAACTTGGTGGACAGGTTGGGGGTGTGACCACGATGAAGTGATTCGATTTTGGTGAAGATCCAAATCCAAATCTGACTACTATAATTTTTTGAATGATTCTTCACCATTTAGAGAAAGGGCTCAAAAATGATATATGGCATGATATTTCAAAAATGTAATGGGCCAGACATGTTCACGTGGATCAGGCATTACGGGGCAGAGGTTTGCACTCTACCGAGTGCCCTTCTAGTTTCCTTCAATTTCTACTTTAATCCTCAAGAACCTTTGATAAATTAATGAGAACGGAGAGCTTTTTACAGATTTCTTGTACTGAAAATAAGCTCATCATAACGAGAACTTTGTTTCAACACAGATGTACATTTATAGCTATGGACCTCACTCGATAGAATTTTAAAAATACCAGATGTATCACATAACCATAAATATGAAACTGACCTTATCCATGAAGCATGGTCCTTATCATGGTCTGACCTTATCATGGTCACTTCCCACATAGATGTAGGAAGTTACCACAATGTAGTGATTGTGACGTTAAAGCTGAGTCTACAAAAATAATATACGAGAAGGGCACTCAGTAGAGCGCATACCTCCGCCCTGTAATGCCTGATCCACGAGAACATGTCTGGCCCAATACTTTTTTGAGATATCGTGCTATATATCGTTTTTGAGCCCGATCCCTCAATGGTGAAGAATCGCTTAAAAAAATTTATAGCAGCCGGATCCAGATCTTCACCAAAATCTCATCAGTTTGTCCTTGTCACACACCAAACCTGTCCACAAAAATTTCATCCGGATCCTCTACAACTTTTTGAGATATCCTGCACACAGACAACAAACAGACAAAAAGGGGTGAAAACACAACCTCCTTCACCTTCGGTGACAGAGGTAACAAGAAAGAACAATCAGAGATTGCACACCCTCACCAGCACTACCGGATTTAGGGGTGGCCCCCCACATTTAGGGGCCCCCCACAATTTTCGAGACAATTTTGAAAATCCCTTGAAAATGTGCTTCTAAAGTTTTATTGTCGGTGAATGAAGATTAAACTCTTTGTAATAATATCTTTTCAAAATTGTCCGTCATTGTGAGGGTCCTTTTCAAGCTTTGGCTTTTTCAAGCCGTTTCTCCACGGTCCACAGAACGGATCCAACGTAGTCAAAAATTCCCGGGCAAGCCTCGGGCATTGGGACCCGCATTCGGATCTTTTTTTGGATCGATCATCGATGCTTCGGATGGTTGAGCGTGACCAACTAACTACGGCACTGCCCGCCAGAGCCCAGCAAGCACAGACGGAATACAGAGGTCCAGCCAGAGGAGAGGTGAAAAGGTGAAAGTCATGTGGTAAACTAGGCCAGGCAGCACAGCACACGGCCGCAGGGGTAGTATTGCACACACTGAAACTGCGGCTGGCAGGGAACGCTGTCAGTACCCTGCTTACTGACACGCACAGCACAGTAACACGGTGTGACTTTCTATGTTCCAGGTGTGTGAAACATACTTGTTGTTCGTGATCTGGTACGTCCCACGTGCACTCTGTCGATATCTCAGTTACTCGGTACCTACCAGCTGCAGAAACCACAAAGAGCGGCTTCGGTGACGACAGGCACAAATCCAGGGCTCCACGGAAATATGACAGTGGTGCTCAAAAATGGAAACGTTCCAAGGAAAAAGGTGAAAGACACAAGGCCGTCGTCGACAAGACCCAGAAAATCTCAGTTTTTCACTCCTGCACAAACAGGCGATTCGTCCATTACAAGGCTGGAACACACACAGAGACAGAACAAGCGGATTTGCAACGCAACCCCCACGTCAAGATTCGCCCAACATCTCAGAAGGTTCCACCGATGAAGAACATGCATCAGATGAAGAAGCGCGAGATATACTGACTGATCGTGGACCTGGCTTTGCCAATTGCATTGGATGTTGGCCCCTGAGCGAACGTGTCAGAGATGATCGACTACTGGGCACACGAGATTGGAGCCCCTGCAGAATTCGACTGGTCCCTTTGATTCATCCATTCAGTTCGTTGAAGGTAGAAACGCTGCTGCCCCAAGAATCTTTTTTACCGTAGACTACAAACAGAGAGTCCGTGAAAAGGTCCTGGCTTTGCTTCTCCACATCAACTGGAAAACTGTAACTGCATCGCTTGCAAGCTTTGGAGGCACTACTGGCCTGGGCGGGAAGGATTCAATGACTGGAAGCATGCCAGTCGTTCTATCGAGGTGCATGAGCGTTCGCATGTACATTGTGCGAATATCATCCGCTTGTCAGACAGAGCAACATCCGCAGGTCGTGTGACACTGAACTCGTCAAACAGGTGAGTGAGATTGCCTTCTATTGGAGGGAGGTCTGAAACGAAGTGTGAGCATTATATCGTTTCTCGCTGAGCGTGGTCTGGCGTTCCGTGAATCGGATGAAATTGTTGGGTCACGGACGATGGTAACTACCTTGGTTTAATGGAATTACTTGCGGAATACGATCCATTTTTGGTGCAGCACATTCAGAAATATGACAACCAAGGTAGTGGCCACACAACTACTTATCATCTACGACATGTGAAGAGTTGGTCTCCATCGTCGGAAAATCTGTTCTGGATAACATCATCGCTCGTGTGAAAGAGGCAAAATACTTCTCTGTCAGTCGATTCTACTCCTGACATAAGCCACATCGACCAGCTCACAGTTATTCTACGATAGATCGAGAACGAGGCTCCAGTGGAGCGTTTCAGATCTTTCTAAGCAACACAGGACACACTGGACTCCAGCAGCGACGGCATTACTGGATTTTTTGAAAGGTACTGGATTGGACATCGCTATCTGCCGAGGACAATCTTACGATAACGCATCTAATATGAGTGGCCGATACAATGGGATGCAGGGAATGATCAAACAGGAGAACCCTCTCCAATATTTGTGCCATGCGTGGACACTCACTGAATTTATAGTCCATCGGTCAATGTAAAAAAATTAAATCTTGTCAATATTTGTATATAATGTTGGCAAATGCATTTAAATTCCTCTAAATAGTATTTAGGACATAAAAAAAACATGTTGCCAGTTTTTCTATTTGGTCCCAGGGTGATTTCTGAGCAAAAGTATGAAAAAATTTTTAGTTGCCGTAAAAATATTTTTCAATTTTTGGGGAGCCAGACTTTTGCAAATGCATTTAAATGCATTTCAATTCATCCAAATTATCTAGTAAAATACGAAAACAAATATTACAATTTTTTCTTAAGGTATTTGTGCCCTCAGAGCCAAAATATGGTTCGATTGTTATAAAATTTATAATACAAAATACTACACTAATATAACGAACAACTGGATAATATGTATGATCTTAACGGTAATACATACATAATAGAGAGTGACAGGCAGCGGATCATTAGAAATTTCAAGGGGGGGGGGGAGACCTGGTCCGCGTCCGGCAGTCTTTACCTGCCTCCCAAGGTTACGAGTAGTGCCGATCGGCACACAACGTATTCCGGTCATGGAGGAAGGGTACATCCCGGGATGCGCTCCCTGCCAAGAAAATTATGTGACAAAAAATCCCTGAGCTGGAACCACATCCCGGAAACTTCGTTTCCTGCGGACCTGCTTGAGGATTCCTCTAGCAGAAGTCCTAACACACAAATAAGCTGGACAGGAGTGTATAAGTGCGTAAATGATAAATTGAGCATTCTTTATGCTTCTGTAGGGTTGTAGAGCGAAAGGCGTGCAGAAGCGAAGGAGTCGTCACCTTTTTGATGTATTGTGTTGAGGTTCGTGTAAACACGCCCCCCCCCAACCCCCAAATTGTACTTTTGTCCACCGAAAGGATTGGCCCACACCTGGTGAGTGTAATTTTTCATTCTCATGTTCCTTCGCCATAGATGAGCACTATTATCGGCCCATAAAAGTTGTAATCGGATAGTATTCAATAAGATGCACTGCCGAGAATTAGGACTCCCAGGCGTACTACTTCAGTTGCTGTACTAGTTCGTATTGCCAAAAACTTGTGTGCAAGGCCCAACATTCTATCCACCTTCAAAGAGAAGAAATAACACGAAGATGGCCACCTCTGGCCTGATTAGATAGCATTTTTAGGAGAACCGCCAGGTCCAGATAAAGAAACAATCAATTGGCTTTGACCTCTGCCTCGAAAAATGCCAAGAGAGATAACCATAGGGTGAACATAACACAAACAAAGGGACAGAAGTCTGGACGCACGACGATATCAACAGAACGAATGAACAAAGCTATCAGAAAATTTCTTAACATCATAATCCAGTCATTATAGAGCTGCCCCCTAAGTAGGACCACTTCCGGTGTATTCGTCGTGTCATTATGAAATTCAAGCGCGCTGCATGGTGTTTCAGCGGAGACTCTTGGAACAGAATACCATGCTGCCCAGTATGGCACAAGTGATCGATTTTCTTACTCCAGTGGATTACCATCGGGTCCGACACAGGCAGAAAGGCTACTATGCACAATCTTGAGAGAACATAACCAATAGCGGTGACGAAAATTTAGGCTTAACTGTGTGGGCTGCGGACTCTAGCAAGCGTTGTTGTCCATAGCAAAGATGCGAGGAAGGGTCGAGACGTACCCATGTCTAATGTAAGTACCACTATGCTCTGAATAGCAGTGAATCTGCCTAGTCAAGTGACCCATTAAGGTGGGTCAACTTTTCCGAAAGAAAACCCAACTAGATCCCAACGGTCAGTCCGTATCACACCCGCAGATGCTTTGTTTCTACTGCCATATATATTCAAAACACGAAATAGAAATACTGCCAGCCAGACTCCTCGGTTTCAAACCCAAAGTAACTCGGAGGTGTCGTAGCGTGTCAGCATCATTGCAGATACTTCTAGACATATGAGAGACATTTTTCTTATAAATGTAGTCTGAGAATTGTCAACTCCACCCGCTTCAATAAATGAGCCAATGGTGAAATCGAATCTTAATGGCAGGAACGAGTCTATCCTGCGCCGACCTTCGATCATCTGTCTTAGGTACACATCACGTTACACAACACAAGTATGCCCACACTAATCGCACTGCAGACGCACGTGCAGCAAGCACCCCACCCATCTCAGTAACAGGGACAACCCGTCATGACAAAGACACGATGGCACCCACCTCCTCTATTTCAGCGCTGCGTATCTTGATAATATGAATTCACGTGTGTGCAGCACTAACATTAAAAGATATGCTCACCCGTTGACACTCAAGCTGCTGATATAAAAATCACTCCATTCTCCAGGATTGCGACCCGAGCGGCGCTGTGTTGCACTGACACCTAATATGATGTGCACGATTCCCATGAATTCTAAACAACTGAGAAAAATCACCCCGCAGCCTACCTATCACTCATGGAATAGAAAGAATATCAACACGCACCATTGCACAAATGTTCACAATCCACTACGCACTGTAGGAGTAAGTCTGCAGTACCTACATTCCAATTGCGAAGCTCGTCACTGTGCTATAGACGCAGACAATAGAGGAGAGCACCCGATTACCATCAGAAGCGAATTCTGGAAGATGCCATATCATACAAATCTCCGACGTTTTCCAAACATTTAAACTATAGGCCCCCTTATAGCAAGTGATCCTCTCTCACGGACTCTAACTATAATTGCATGGCAGTACCCCATTATTCGGGACCCTTCAACATCTACATGGGATCACTGGTCGCGGTTCAGTGTAATCAGCAGCCCTTGTTACTCCCGAACAGAAATCTATTCTCACATAGACCGATCTTCAGCTGAGACGAAGCCGCCCATACATACCCGAAGACAACGCACACGTAATCACTATGACACCACTCGTTGTTCTCATCCTGTCATCAATACAATTAAATACAGGCCTGCAAGACAGATCAGACAAGTCGAAAACACACACTCCCATGTCATTCGCCAGCAAAGTCTATACAAATGAGTCCTCCACATGCTTATGTGTGCATTAATTGACAAACATGCCCCTCCTATCAGCTTTATGTGACCTCTGTTCATCATTTGCCGCACAACAGTACAACTCCTGACGTAGACCTCCGAAGTCAGAAGGCGCGTACTGCACATTGTGAGCTTAATGTGTATTTCGCCTGTTGGGGGCGGTGGCTTGCCGGGAGCTACAAATCATTGTGGGGTGATCCAAAATACAGTATCAACATCGCCAAATGCCTAACACCTACTCTATGAAAAATATCAGTAATAGATTCTATTTTACGGTGTGAGTTACAATGTGCCACCAAGGACCTCTTGCGCACAAAGAGGACTCCTGCTTCCCTTGCAAACATCATTCGAACAAAAGATTCAGTAGTCGACAATCCGACCGAGTATTGGAAAAGGAGTTAACAGATTGTTCCCATCCCATGGAAAACAGCCCTTTTGAGCGAAGTCCTAGAATAACACGTCCGATGTACGGACCAGGCATGGAAAGACAGCTATAGTGAACGGGGATGGACTCCATGGATGAACTAATTGCATGTGTTAGAGGATCCTTAAATGAATCTGCAGTCTCACCTTATCAGAGAAGTCTGGTGCACGAATCTGGTTATCGACATGGTTGCATGTACGATTGATGGGAACCAAAGCCCAAAACGAGTCCACACTACACCAACTACAAGATGGGAGTGTATGATGAGAGTTACGGCAGATCACAGACCAATGACATTGTGGTGGATGTGCGCTTCTTCAACAGGCCTAGTGTTCATGAGCCTGGCCCAGAAACACCGCCAACAGAAGAATGTGACCCAGAAAAAACCCACAGCTGAAAGGATGGATGGAGAACAGCCTGTACCTGTTTGGTCTGCCCAAAATTCTCTACAACATATCCCACTGCCCGCGGATGCTCCACCCAGTAGTGGACCAGGCCTTTGGGTTTCCCATCATCAACGCTGCAGCCCATGAATGGACCACTTTGTCACGGCACTGGATCAGCTGTCAAGATGATGAATGATCTCGTGACTGGACCAGACAGCAAAGTGGCAACCATGGATATGGACCAGCAAGAGGGCACTGAAGCTTGAATACCTTCCTGCAGTACAAGAAACAGTGAGTACTAAGCCCTGGTGCATTTCACACTGTCTATGTGCCCTGCGGTGCTTGGGCAGGACCTTGAGGGGAACGCCCTTGATGAGGCATGGCAGGAAGCAGACCTTACAGCAGTGTCACTGGTGACCCAGATTATCAATGGCAAACAATCAAACAGGGCTCTTCAAGCTCACCAAGTAACACTGCAAGCACTGTTCGACCTCTGGCTGGGTGCATTCCTGGAAACCATCCTGCAGTGCGTGACTCCCTACGGTCAGCAGCAGAGGAGTTACTGATGCATGCAGGGCCAACCAGGACGTCCACAACGGCACACACGGCATTCCTAGTGAAGCTGAGGTCTCTGAACATCAAGAAGCAGCTCTAGAGTATATGTCACTTCTGACAAGCACTTTGTCACTTTGTCACACTGTGTCACTCATGTCACTTTCAACTCAATGCTCATCTTTTGACACTCCATGTGCTGGTACTTGTAGTGAAGAATTATACATATATGCATTTAACTGCACAATATATCACAACACAAGACTCATGACTATATGGAAACAGACTCTCATAGTGGATTGGATCATCCTGATCATTTTAAGGCACACGGTATACTTACTAAAGAAACTAAATTTTTGGTCAAATATTATCGCATTTTTCACACCAAAGTTATTTTGTACCAAAAAATACCCTGGGACCACACAGAAAAACTGCGAACAACATTTTCTGATCAGTGATGTATTTAATGGAATTAAACACAGTTGCAAGATTCTATATGAAAATTTGGTTTTTTTCATTGACCGACGGACTATTAGTCGGTCAGTCGCTGTGGATGCTGTAGACCTGCAGCAGATTCTTTGAATTCGTGGAACAATGATGTATTTTTACAGCTTCCACCGCGCCTACGCCAGATTATTTGACGCCGTGAAAGCCAAGGTCTGCAAGCCAAAGGCCTCAGCGACACTCGCTGGTCGGCTCATTCTGATGCAACCGAGCTCTTGTAGATGGTTACAGCGAAATCATGGATGTCCTCGATGAAATCGCAAACAATGAACAACTGAATAGTGAAACGAGAAACACCACCGAGACACTTCACCAAACGATGTGCAGCTCGAGATAGGGTTCTATGCGTGGTTCTGGTCTACTGTCCTTGGTAGATTTGATCGTACGAGTAAAACCCTTCAGTCGCAAGCTACCGATCTCAACACAGCTCGTGCAGCTCCTCAATCACTGGCGAGTTTCTGCAGTCATTACGCGATCAGTTTGATACATTCATTGTTGACGGAGTGGAGCGCTCAGGAACGGAGGAATTCACTCGCGGATCGCGTAGACGAAAGCGTAATGTCCGCCTCGCTCCCTTGGACTATGGACACACTCCAGAAGTAGAACTAGACGCCAAGGAGTCCTTTCGCATCAGTGGATACGTTGCATGATCGACGTACTGCTGTCGCAGTTGGAAAAGCGTACAAACGCTTACAGCGAGATGAGCGACAGATTTGGATTCCTGCGTGCTCTTGTTCAACTCGAAGTGGAGCAGATTCGAGAGTCATCGTCGAAGACTCGTCGAGCTGTATCGGGAAGATCTATCACTGACCTCACAGAAGAAATGATTCAGTTCCAAGCCATGATGAAGGAGTCAGAGCCAACTCGGCCGTACTGAACTCGAGATCAGTTTTCTCATCGAGCGAAAACTTACCGATACATTTCCCAAACGTGGAAGTGCTGCTTCGGATTTACCTCTCACTGATGGTGTCGAACTGCTCCGGGGAGCGCTCGTTTTCGAAACTCTACAATGCTATCAAGAAACCATTACATCTCGCTCCACGATGGGGCAGCAGAGCTGGTCAATCTGACCATCATCAACCGATCGATGTGCTCAATTCCATCGAGTTGACAGTATCATATCCGAGTCGCTGCCGTGAAGTCGCGCAGGAGCTTGTCCATTGATTAAGGCACCGTGTGTATGTTCATTGATGTGGATGACACTGCCGTATATTTGCGGTCACTGGAAGTCGGCTATTAATCACCATTTCGGATTTCTCTTGCCCAGAGTGTTTTTAGAAGTTAGAAGATTTTTAGTCGAAGTTCGTAGTATGATTAATGACAGCGCGCTTTGTTATTTTCTTATATTAGTCCATCTCTATCTCTTACTCTTGCAGCAACAGCATTTTTGTGATTTGATTTTAGAATGAGCTCAGAGATAAATCATCAGCTCATGATAAATCACCAGCCATATCAATAACAATCCGTTCATCTTGTCATATTGTCAATTGATTGTAATTTGTGAACAATGTATGCCAAATCATTCCTGATCAGGATCTGCCACAAATCAGATACAAGGTCAGTTGTTGATGAAAAAGCAGTTATAATTTAAGTTGTGATTAATCTCCAAATTTGGGGGCTCCCCACAATCATTGTGCCCACGGCCCCCCACATGGTAAATCCGGCCCTGCTCACCAGGACTTGTTTTGTGTGGCAAATAAATGGAAGGATGTACTAAATGAAGGGTCGTTGATTGCAAAAGAAAGGTCTGAATGGCCTAGTTGTAAATGTGTAAAGGTCAAATGGTCTGAAGGTCTAAAGGCTGAAATGTCTGAAAAGGTCTAAGTGTGTTTAAAGGGTCGAAATGGTCGAAAGTGTCTGAAGGATCTTAAAGGGTGTAATTTAAAGGATCAGAATTGTCTGAATGGGTCTCAAGGGTCTTAAAAAGGGGTCTTCAGGGTATTAATAGGCCTAAGAGGATCAAAAGGGTTTAGAGGTCTAATTGTTCAAAAGGGTGTAACAAGGTCTAGAAGGTCTTGAGGGTTTTAGGGTTCTAAACGTTCTTTGGGGTCTATATGGTCTAAAGGCTCTGAAGAGTCTTAGGGGTCTTAAAAGGTCTTTAAGGTTCTAAAGGGTCCAATGTAATTAATACATCGACTCGCATTCTGTGCAGACAAACAAACAAATGGACTCAAATGCAATACCCTCTCCTCTGGCGATGGTAACGAGAACAGCACTCTGAATAGCGCATACTTCCACCAGGCTGAACAGTTTATGTTTTGTATCGCACTGATAGGCTGGATCTGGATCTGGACCTCAACCAAAATCTAATCAGCTTGTTCTCGTCACCTAACCAACTCATCCACCGAGTTTTGTCATAATCCGTTCACAACTTTTTGAGATATTGTGCTCACTGACGAACAGGAATGAAAATATAACCTCCGTCCACCTTCGGTGGCAAAAGTAATTATGTGATTTGGCTTTAACACTAAAATACCTCAAAAGGTACATTTGTTTGCTTTGCTCTAACTGATGAATGCTTAATATAGCTTTCCTGTGTATGTTGGCAGAATTGAAGATGATCGACATGGTTCGCTTGCTTGGAAAGCTGTCTGCTTCTGATATAGTTGGAAGTGTACCTGGGCAGAAACTGCGCGGAAGGTTATTGTCTCATCTTTATTTATGTCTCTCTCTTCTCTCTCTTCTCTCTCTCTCTCTCTCTCTCTCTCTCTCTCCTCTCTCTCTTCTCTCTCTCTTCTCTCTCTCTCTTCTCCTCTCTTCCTATTTCTCTCTCTTCCCCTCTCTCTCTTCCTCTCTCTCTCCTCTCTCTCTCTCTTCTCTCTCTCTCTCTCTCTCTCTCTCTCTCTCTCTCTCTCTCTCCTTTTCTGTTCCATATTCTCTTGCTTTTTGTGCCCAATTGTTGCCCTGTTACCCATTGTCTGTTTAACCTTGCTCTTCCATGAGCTTCACACTTGTAGAGGGGGTGGAGGACAAGGACAGTTTTCTTTATTTTCTGTATGCTGACAAGGTTCAGATATATATATATATATACTTCTTCTTCTTTCGGCTGCTCCCGTTAGGGGTCGCCACAGCGGATCATCCGTATGATCCGCATAGTGATTTGGCACATGTTTTACGCCGGATGCCCTTCCTGACGCAACCCTGGTCGCCTCTTACGACACAGGGATATGGTACACCTATTTTAACCGGGGTATACACCGGCCCAGTATACTGGTACTCATTTCGCCGACCTCGGAAGGATGACAGGCTGAGTCAACCCCTGGTGTATTAATTCAGTGGCCAACGGGGCTTGAACTCAGGACCTTTTGGATCCCAAGCCACTGCATATATATATATATATATATATATATATATATATATATATATATATATATATATATATATATATATATATATATATATATATATATATACATACATATGTATATCTTTATCTCCCTCTTTCTCTTACCTTCCATCTTCCTGATCAGATGACCTTTTAACATAACTAATATTCCCTCTGTAATTAATATTACACATCTGACCAAAAATGATTAACTGTTCCCATGTGCTGAAGTCAAAAGTCCATCAGACGAATAGGCGGGTTACAAATAAAGTAACAGAAAGAGATTCAATCCCAAAGGGAGCCTCACAACCTCACCAAGTTAATGTAGACTCACAAACATCCGCATGTCCTTTTCCTATTACATCACTCCGAAAACACGTGAAGCAAATGCTGTAAATTAAATTCCGTGTATTGGTATGCCACATGTAAACTTAAATCGTAACAAGCTCCATAACACCTTCCCCCTATAGACTGCGGGCTGAGTCTTAAATAAATGCATTTCCATTGTCCATTTCTATGGGAGTTCTTCATGTTCACACCAATGTCAGGTTATGAATGAACCACCTATCACAAATACTGATGTCCATTTCTATGGGAGTACTTCATGTTCACACCAATGTCAGGTTATGAATGAACCACCTATCACAAATACTGATGTCTATTTTCGCAAAGATCAAGTGTTTTGCAGAATTTTTAATGAGAAAATCGCCAGATGTCCCAATAGAATCAAGAGTGACTAGCGATACCCGTGCACATGCACGGGATAGCAGTACAACATAGCTGGTAGCAGACGACAGACCGTACACGGGGAATGACAAAAATACGCATTGTGAAAAATGCAAGTGGTACTATGGAACGCCAAGACTTCCCAAACATTGTCGGCATGTCCGCTAAGTGCCACAGCAATTTCATCGGGATCGTGTGACGGCGAGCCGAGTTTTTAGTGTGCAAGCTTGGTATTATAATGGAGATGACATCATTTTTCGTGGACTAATCACAACTAATGTCTTTGTCAGAATCGTAAAAACAGCCAATCACGGGGTCTCTAATAAATATGAGATCCCGTGAGTGGCTGTTTCATAAATATCGATCCATGAAAGCAGCCAGTCTCGGGAAGACTGGGCCAAAGGGAAGATGATGATTTTTTTCTGATGTGAGCTCGATGAAATTTACTACAAGTTTTCATCAGTGGAAATCTACTGGAAGCAGAGAAGCTAAAATTGCCAAAAATGCTCGAAAATTTTGAAATTGAGCTACGTACAGTGTCAGAAAGACTTGCTGTAATCCCCATCGGATATGGATATCATCGAGAGTGCGACATGCGTTTCACTGACAAATCAAAGATTGAGAGAGCTATGAGGAAGCAAGAAAGGAGATTTGAGAATTCTGAACGTGAGCGAGCACACAAGAATATGTCATGATTTCCCAATAACTATTGATTAGACTGCCTGTATGTTTGGGGAACTGCACTCCCCTCTCAACCCCCTCCCCTCACCCTTTACTCCCTATCGGTCTTGCCATGGGGTCTATTTCCAGTTAAATGGACAAATTAGGGCATTATGGTCGATAAGAAAATGCAAATAAAATGTTCATGAATACATGGTTGCTAGGGTAATTTTTCTTCCTTCGCAACGGATATGAAAAGCATCCTTTAATGTATAACTTTTAATGTATGAAAAGTCCTTCGTAATTCCTTATTTCAACTTTTCTTGCACTAGTCATGGCTCAAATTCAACAAAAACACTGTTATGACACTGTTGCTAGGGAAAACAGGTCCTTAGCATCCATTTATTCTATATTACTATGTTTTGGGCCAGTTCTCATTAACACTCAACTTTCAGACTGAGGAATATATGGGTTTGCTTCAGATGCACATATTCAACATATTTAGCACGTTCTCTGGTACTCCCAAGACGGGGACTACGGAACTCAAAATTTAAGCAAGAAAACAGGCTTCGGTTCACGGTCCACTAGTTCTTAATAATATTCTCGCATGTGAATAATACTATTGATTCCCTTACAAGAAATTACAACACAGGAGGCTATTGATGAAGCAACACATACCATTGTTGAAGTCTTTTGGTATGAAGGGTTCGAACTACCGGCCTTCCAGACTCAAGAGTGGACGCTATAACCATTACACCACCGAGTCTTGTTCTGCAGAGCATTGTACAGCTTTTCTGTTCCCCTAGCTCTGCGGATACCCCTACTCTTCTGCAGGAAATGGATTTTTTTCTTCTTTTCCTTTACTAACTTTCACTCAAATATCTTGTGCCCCAACACAGCCAGCAATTGATGGGCCAGGTGCAACACCGGGCTCAGACGGTGCAAATGCTGGAGGAGGGGTTTTCAAGCACGGGCCTGGCTCTACAGATGGGTACAAAATGATGTCTTATTTTCTTGGGATGTTTGTGAACTCTGGGAATATTCATCACCCACTTATTCCAACTCCAAGTTTCTTGATGCACACATTCATAAGTATGTACTTATGGTAATAAAGCTGCTGAACTCACTTGTAACTGTGAAATAACATGGATTCTCAGTTCATAATTTTATTTGTCATGTGCATGTAAACGATGGCTGTCGAAGAAAGAAACCCATTCAGTAAACTGGACTTGCAATGCATGTTTCAATTATTATCACCTGGACTTTAGTGATCCTGGAGATTTCCATGCTAATCATCTCTCAGCCAGAAGCTGCATGTGTGGCTGTACATGACCCACGTCAATACCTGTTGTGATTTGGCCATGTTCCATGTCTAAGTCAGCTTTGGAATTGCTCAGCATCATTTAACACTAAATAAGTTGACTCTCACCCACCATTGGGATGCTTCAAAGGGGGAGGACAGTAACTATATATTAATCTGGGCTAAGAACATTTGAATCTTTACTACTGGAAAACTAACACAGATTATATGATTGTACAATCACTCCATGATTGCATAGTCACGTTTACAACTCACTACCTGAAAGCAGTTTAATCATGGTCTGGCAAAAGACTACAACTCTGGGACTTTGTGCTGAGGATGACCAATGCGTTACTCTAACCATGAACCGGTAGTGAGTCGTGCTCTACCGATCTGTGCTTCATTGTGATCTAAACCGAGCTGGTTATCAATCAGGGTATTAACCTAATTTAGATCTCTAGGGATTCACCAATGTTGCCAAAATGAGTGAAGCACAGGAGGTTGATTGCAGAGCAGGCATGCACAATCTTGTGAAATAAGGATTTATTAAAATGAAGGATATGGGTACAAGACACGTTTACAGATGGATCCAGTGAATGAAGACATATGGTCAAGGACTATAATTATTAAATAAATAAACCCTTAAATAACAATAAAACGGTCAGGGCCCAGGTACACACTCGCACAAGTACTCTTACATGAACTTGGCAAGAATTCCTCAATAAGTTAATTGTCCTTGAGGGAACACCGAGGATTGCAGAGTAGACCTGGGCTGGGCAGAGATGATGGTTGGTGAAGTGTTTCCAACAGAAGACATGCGTGGATGTCCCTGGTTTAAAAAAAAATTAAATTTTTTTTTAAAAGGAAGAAAATCGCTCCTCAGTACCTTCAAGAGAGACCCCCCGACCCCACTTCCTCCCTCCCAGCACCTCTTGTCCATCACTTGACCTGGTGTAGACATTTGTACCGTACCTTTCCCCTCAGCCCAATCAGGACACTGCCCACGGCTCTGTCTAATTACAGTACTTCTATTCGGTGGGTCCAGTCAATCGCATGCCTCATGGTGACTGGAATGAATGCAGCGGTGATGTCACATCCTGGATCCACACAGATGCTGGAGGGATAGAGGGGGAGAAGGCAGCAGACTTTATTGTACCCCTTGCTGGGGCGACCTCATTAATTACTCTCTTGGGGCGGGGGGGTGGAGTCCCTTCACTTTACCTTGCTTGGCTCTCGCTGACTCAGACTGGAAGAACAGATCACGCGACACCCTTAACCCACAATCTATCCTTCGGGAGCACACGTTCCGGCTGAAGCCTTACAATTTGATAACTCGCCTGTAACCCCCCCACATGCAACAATACTTTTCAATATTATGTTACAAGTAATCAAAAAGAACACATCATGTTACTCTAGGTCGCTGTGCAGAGAGTTACGGACATGGAAACACAGCAGACACAGATGGGCAACACAAAAGGGATGAAATGTTTGGATGTCCTTTATTTGTTTATTTATTTATTTATTTGTTTTTTAGCATTTCACCTTGGATAATTTACAAGTCTTTGAATTAATGCTCGAAGGCAGAGGACTGAAGGAAGGGGCAAATGTAGATCACGGTTCCTTCGGCAAAATGTATACAAGTGCTTGTTGTTCAGGATAATTAACCGCCAGCACGCTGGAGCACAGATCTATTCAACATCCTGTTTTCCTTATTACCTCCACCACCGAAGGTTGTTTTCACCCCTGTTTGCTCGTCTTTGAACAGGATATCTCACAAAGTTGTGGACGTATTCAAACAAAATTTATGGAGAGGTTGGGTGTGTGACGAGTATGAATTGATTACATATTTGTGAAGGTCTGGATACGAGAATTTTTTTAGTCATTCTTCAACATTGAGAGATGGGGCCAAAAACAATATATATAGCACGATATCTCAAAAAGTTGGTGGACATGTTGGGGGGTGTGACAAGAACAAGCCAATTCGATTTTGGTTCAGGTCTGGATGCAGATCGGCCCCATCAGTGGGATACACAACGTAAACTGTTCAGCGTGGCGGAGGTATGCATGCGCTCTACTGAGTGCTGTTCTAGTTCTTGTTATAGAACCATGGAGTAGCCACAGTATTGATGAAATTCATCTGTTAAGCTAGTAAGTGTCTCTCTTCGTTACTGGCTGTGTTCACACAGTACAAGTACATCAGGAGCACCAGCAGACATTCTATCATCTTCCTCAACACTGATGGATATTCTGGAAGCCATGAAACACCCCATGTAAGTGTTACATAACTTGCTGTTGCTATTGAAGATTACGGTCATTGTGAAGCCTCAAAAACGAAATGAAGATTAAATCAGATGAAAACATTGTTCCTAAACTCTTTACTCAACTTTAATATGAACAAAATTTTAATTGTGTTGTGGAAACAAAAAGATAAATCCATTCTTTGTTCACCAAGATGAAGTGAAAAAAGTTGAATTTGTGTTTTTTAAACAGGATGGTTTTGAAAGTTCCATCAGGAGACTTTGCAGTGTGATGGTGAACTTGTAATACAAGGAGCTTATGGAGCTTGCAGCTCATGTGTGATATCTGCTGAATGATATGAAGTCTATGCAACAATAACGGAGTTGGACGATATGCCCAAATATGTTAATTTGCATCCACTGAAAAACTGAGCTGCTGATTGTGGTGGCCTGGCAAAATAGGACTAACATTGTGGTTGAATAACGGCATTTAATGGTGGACTTACAGCAATTGTCGACCTGTAATTGGCCACTGATGCGATTCAGGATTAACAAGGATGCAAGTCCTCATCGAAGATACAGCCCCCGGCCATCTCCACCTTGAATAAGGGACGTACATATTTTACATTCAAATAAATAAATAGATATATACAGTAGCTAGTGAAAATGGTAAAGTTTATATGAATAAATCAATCAATCAAGATTGTATTTAGGATTAGGTGATGGTTAAGTTTATATAAATCAATCAATGAATCAAGGTTGTATGTCGGGTTTGTGTTGTGTAGAATTCAAAGTTGTGTGTTGGTGGTGGAGATGGTAAATTGTGTATAAATAAGTAATTTAAGGTGATAGTTTGGCAGTGGAGATGCTAAAGTATAAATAATAAATTGTTCCCAAAAACATGTACAATCCTGTAATATTTTATGGTATAAAGAAAAAAACATTTCTGCCAAAAATCGGAAATAAAATCATGTGTCCCATGACTTTCGGCTCCGATCGCAAAACCAATTGACGTGCCTCATGCCCAGATATTATTGAATTAATGTGCCAAATATAAAATAAATTCTTCCAGTCATTTTCGAGTACAGGCTCTGGATGGATGAACCGACAACCCCCAACTGTCCTGACGCCCATTTGGGGGTTCAAACCATGATAACAGCCAATGTTCTCTGAATTGCCTCGGACTGTTATAATTTCTTTCCATAATATTGCTGGTGATTATATAAACAGCACAGCAGTTAGATTCAGGCCCTAAACCACCCTTATGTCCATGACGTTTGACAGAGTTGATGACCATCATTCTCATTCTGGCTGCTGGTTGCATTGTCTCTGGGGCTACGGCAGTGCACCAGCAGACTAAACTCGATGTTCAAATTTGGCGAGATTACAGATTACTTTCAAAAGCCTCATCTTTTTTTTGTTTCATGCAATGTGGGATCTTTTTCATGTGGGATATCAGTGGATGTACATCGATGGGGCGTTTAGCTTGACTTCTCTCCGAATGATGGCATGTTTATTGATCCAACGCCTTTCCTGTGAAACACTGGGGTGACATTGTATTGTAAGGTCATGAATTAAAGCTCGACGAAGGTTAATGTTGAGTCCACGTACCTCTGTGGCAATCCTGTCGGCCAAGTTATTGATAATAACCGCGTCACTCTGAATAATAAGGACCAGATTTGCATTTCTGGTCATATTTGTTTGTTTGTTTTGTGATTTTTTTACAGAACAGGATTGCAGTTCTTGCCTGAGCAAAAGTGTTTACCTTCAAACTGCTTTGTCAGTGCAGAAGCTGTATACTGGCTCATCAACACAGTCGATGGAGTACCCAGCAAACATGTCGCCATCGACATTCTCCAGGTCTGGTGCAAAAATGAATGATGGGGAGAAAAAGGGGAAAAAGAAAAATTAATCTTGCTTATTAAATATTATTTTTGAAGTTCTGTAATGCAAGTATTTCAATGGAGATATTGATATCAATGGAGATATCTTGAGGTTGTTGCAAGAGGTATTTTGCTAATTTTGCATTGACATTATGAATTTGATCATCTTTAAGAATCAGCTATTTTAATGCATTTATATGACTTGTTCACCCACCCCCCTATGGGAGCAGCAGGAATGGTCATGTTTATTATCCTCTCTGGGGTACATAGATTACAGTAGATCTCGGCTCGGGCCCGTTAGTCTGTGGGGTACGCGATAAGCATATAATGCCTAAAGAACGTCAGGTTTCCTTCTTTTCAGTTTAGTGTTAAACAGCAGTTGCGACTGTTTAAAAATGTAATACGTGATTGTGGTTTATAATTTTTTTTAATCCCCGCCGCATGGCGGAAGGGGATATTGTTGTCACCCGGGTCGTCGGCTGTCCGTCCGTCCGTCCGTCCCGTCCGGGTGTCAACATTTATAGCTGTGAGTGCGATAACTCATAAACTGTTCGCCATATCGATTTGAAATTTGGGTCACACATGTACCACCTGAAAAGGAAGAACCCTATTGATTTTGGGCGTGGCCGATCCAAGATGGCCGACTGGGGCGGCCATCTTCAAAAAATGTTTTTCGCCATATCGATTTGAAATTTGAGTCACACATGTACCACCTGAAAAGAAGAACCCTATTGATTTGGGCGTGGCCGGATCCAAGATGGCTGACTGGGCGGCCATCTTGAAAAAATTGTTTTTTGTAATAAATGGAAAACCGCTTATCTGATTTCAATTATTTTTGGTTACTACGTTCCTCACCCCTGAGGAACTTTTTGAGATGATGACCAAATGGTGTCTTGTTTCCAATTCACCTCCCTCATTATCTGGAATATGTATGACCTTTTTCATGCAATGGCGGGGATTCCCCATCTCTGATGATTATTTTTACTTCCATTGGAGTGCCCCACAAAATGTCGCGATAAGCTATTTATACACGTTAACACGACATTTGTCCAAGGAGGAAAACCCCCTTGGAGAGGGGGGGATATTTTTAGTATTAACATTGTTTGGTAATAAAATTAATATAATGCTATTCGAACTAGTGTTATTACTTTTGTTAGAGAAGTGGCCTTGGAAAAACGCCGCAATTAGCTATTTTAACACTGATATACACCTTAACATGGATTTCACCCAAGGTGGAAACCCCTCTCGGGGATGGAGGAGGTGGCAAATGAAGTCACGACAACCTCCCTTGTGTGACCTTTAGTCCTCTTGTCAAGTTTGGCTGAGATCGCATGGGTAACGGCCGAATGTATCACAGTCAGACAGACAGACAGACAGACAGACAGACAGACACCAAATTGCGTATTTTAGTATGATTAATAACCTGATTAAATCAAGGCCTTAATGAACAATTACACTATTTTAAATTAAGAAGACATACAATGCCAATGGTGGAGATTTTTTTTAAACTCATTTGAGGTCCTGGCTCACGGTACATTGAAAATGATACGTGACAGCTTAACAGCGAGGTGATGGTAATTAACGAGTATGTGATTCTCCTATGGTGAGTGATTGAATGATGAATGGGGAGGGGGGAAGACTTGTTCTGGAGGTAAAATTGGAGTATGTATGCATGTTGACAATTCTAGAAAATGCTGGATGAAAAATTGATCTGCCATGCTTCCGGAGACACCCTTCGTGCTTTCATCTATGGGTTTTACTTGTACCGCGTCACCCCAACCAAAGATGCAGACAAAGGTAGCAAGCAAAAGCAATCCTGTTAAAATTTCAAACTTTTGAGACGATGATGTTGTTATGCAATGATTTTGAGTGTTTATTTTGCTGTCTTGTCGCGGGGGTCCCATCAGCCGGCCGGGGTGTCTCGGCAATGCCGTGTGACCCAGCAACTTTCCAGAAGCGGTGGTTCGAAGTAGCGTTTCACACTGAGGAATGGCTGCATCCTGACGTACCGGTCTTTCTGCTGCCTTTGCTTCCCAGTCGTCCGGCATCGTACACAAGTCGACACAGCTCGTTCAGCCGCAGCTTCGGAGGCCGTAGCCAGGTGGCAGCTCTACTAGGTTTGTATGGAGGAAACGATCAGGAAATGGCACACCCGCCATAACCATTGACGATTGCATTTTCATCTGCGCCAGATGAAGAAGCCATCCAAGGTGGAGGATTTCCTGGGCAGCAGATATTGGCTCAGGGGGTTGAAACGAATAATTTCCTGATGATGTACAACTGCAATCACTTTACCTTTCAGGCTCTGTGGTTCCTGAGCAGAAGACTGTGACCCTTGACGTAGATGTGAACAACCGCAGTGATCGTTTAGAATGGTGCAGTTGTTACTATCATGGACAGTTTCATCCGAGTGCTGCATTCGAGATCAAGCTACAGTGGATGGTCTCTACACCTGCCGTGCTGTTCGATATGGTGAGTAAGAGGCAATTGCAGAAAATATTCCACAAATTAAATGTTTGCTCGGGCTCAGAACTTGGTCCAAGCTTCTCGTCATACACATTTATGGAGTATTGATCGTCTATTTCTTCTTTTTTTTAAAATTCCATTCATGCTTTTCAATCGTTCATTAATTTTCTACAAGACCCAATCAAACGGCTTCCCTCTTTCAGTGATGTGTATTTTGGTTTATACAGGTTCAGGGTTGGTGTCGTAAAGCAACTTCCTGTGGTCTGCACCTGGTGCCGGCTCTAGATGGCCCTTTTGCCCTTCCCAGTTTTCTTTACGGTGATCCACTCCGTGCACCTCTCTTTATACCTTTGAACATCACCTGCCTCATACCAGAAGGCAGTGAGAACATCTTTTCTGGTAAGTCTGGTTCAGTGAAAACTTTATGCATTTTAAACATTTTGTGTACCACTCTAATGGTTTGATAATTGTTGCTGCACAGGGTTTGACCCAGAAACATTTGTTGATCGAATGCAGCTATTTCAAGAGGCCATTTTGTTACGGTAGGATTTGTTATATCTGCTTAATCTGTTTGCTCGTGATCCATTTCAATTGATTGCACTATAGTTATGGTCCATCATCCTCATTATGGAGTACTAAATCAATTATAAATTATACACTGATCTAGGCTAATGGAGGAGCGAAACTACATAACCTGTAATGGATAGCAACACAGATGGCTGGCAGAATGACGAGGAACTATACTAGACGATCGATCCTACCAGCACCAATTGGGGAAATTACAAGACGACTATTCATTCCAACATCAATTGGGAGATGTGTATCGAATTAATTAATCCCTTCGCCTCCTGAAGGCATTTTCATCACAATGTTTTTGGAACTATTTAAAACAGCAAGTCACGTGTTTGAAATTTTGTTTCCTTTAAACGTCGTCGTTTTCAGCTATGGGATTGACTTCCCCACCTGTGTAACTAGTTGAATGAATGGTCATTGCAATATAATATTGTTTGAAGTGTATCATCTCGCCTTCAGGTTTGGATTCATTCAAGATAAATATTCTGCGTCTGCTTTTAACTTCCCAGCGGAGAACAAACCACAATTTATCCATCTCACAGGTATGAGTAAGCAAGCTGTACTTGTTTCGTGTCCAAGTAGAACATAGACTTATTATAAAGGGTAAATAGAATAGGAGGTGGAAAGATATATCCAGCATGTGGAATTATGCATCCTGAAATTAGACGTTTTCAGCTATCGACCCTCTGTAACACCTCTGGGAACCCAGATTATGCTAAAAAAAATTTAATACAACATATAGGCCTGTGAAAGAGCAAAGGAGACTGAGAACACAAAGGTAAAGTACAGACAGTGAGCCAGTGGGGCAACAGGTGGACACAAGTAATGCAGTGAGACAGGAAGGGTGGAAATGTGTAAGTAAGAGGGTTAGGTTATTTCGGGTTCGATGGGAATAGAAAATATTGTGGGTAGGGATATATATAGTATATTGTGATGGATGTCGCCTCTGGATAACTCCAACAGGATGGCATGTCTTTAAGAGACTATGATCGCCAGTCAGCCCAGAACTTCCTGTGGAATCCCATGCCCAGAGTTGTGTTACCATACGCAAAAGCCCGAGTGCGTCCGGGTACCGTGCCGGCAGTCATGCAACAGTGCTTAGTCACTCGGCCGAATGGAAACAACGTTGTGTAACCGCGTCTGAGATCGAACTTGGATAAATTAATGCTGGCCAAACATCTCAGCAGTCTTATGCCGCCATCAAAATAGACAGAATTAGAAGGGCACTCGGTAGAGCGCATATCTCTGCCACACAATGAATGCCTTATCCACGAGAACATATCAGGCCCAATACATTTTTGAAATATCATGTTGTATATCGTTTTTGGCCCTATCTCTCAATGGTGAAGAATACTTTAGAAATTAAATAATTATAGTAGTCTGATCGGATTCGGGTCTTCACCAAGATCAAATCAATTCATCGTCATGCACCAAACCTGTCCACCAAGTTTCATCCGGTTCGTCCACAACTTTTTGAGATATCCTGTAAAAGAAAAACAAACAAACAAACAAGCAGTCATAGACTGGTACTTACGAAATCGTCAACTTGACCTCTGACCTTGTCTAATAAAAGCTGTCTCTAGAGAAGGTAGCGACGCAAACCAGAAGTTTCTACGATGATTCTGTACCAAACCATCAAAAATCGAATGTTTGACCTCACTGTGACTTTGACCTTTGACCGATTTTGACCAAAATCTAATCAGCGCTAGCCATCACCCTCCTGAATCATGTGTGTAATTTGACATTGGTAGCTTCTTCCGTTCTCGAGTTACCGTGGATTAACGTAACGTAAAGGTCACACTCGACGCCCCCCCCCCCCAACTCGAAAGGACGCCGGGGCAAGCGCGATGACGTCAGCGCGCACACGCAAAACTCGCCACATGACGAAGCCGTGACGCGGCGGTGAAATATTTTTATACAATCTTAAAACGTCTCCAAAACATCCGATTTTTACCAGAATTTCGACAACCGAGTGTTAAGCGTCCTAAGCGATCGCAAAAACCGAAGACAAAATTAAAATCGAAGTTAAAACGAATTCGTAACGTCGACCGAAGCAAAAATACTCCATTTCTCCACAGGAATTTACGGAATTATTTAATATTATTTTATAACACTGAAATTTTTAAAACAGCCGTAACTCGACAAATTGACACACAAATTCCGCCGAACTTACCTCGATCTTCCAAACTCACGCTCCGTTAACAATACCTGTGGTACTTTTCTCGAGTTATCATGTTTTGGATGTTTGACCTCACTGTGACCTTGACCTTTGAACAATTTTGACTAAAATCTAATCAGCGCTAGCCATCACCCTCCTGAATCACGTGGTGTAATTTGACATTGGTAGCTTCTTCCGTTCTCGAGTTATTGTGCCTACAAACAAACAAACAAACACACAAACGAGATGCGAACCTAGCCATAGGCTGAAGGTTATCTTGCCAAAAACAAAAATATTATATCGGCAATGACGTCAGCAAAAGATTCTGTCGTCAAATTATAGCTATATCTTAAAAGCACTCTTCTTGGGCTTCAATTTGAGGTACTACTCGATATTGTTAGTCAAAGATTTAAAAATGACCTTCATGATCGTCAACTTCGACCTTAGGCGCTAACCATGAAGGTCAAGGCCGATCGCCACAAAAACTAATCAGCTGAGCGCCTATCGTATACTATATATCCACCAAGTTTGGAGATGATCCGATAAAAATTACTCAAAAGTTAAGGGTTTCGTTGATTTTGATGTTTGACCTTCTGGTGACCTTGACCTTTGACCTTGACCTTCAACATTTTGTGTGTCGAAAGCTATTGCGCTCACGAGTATACATATCAAGTTTGAGAGCGATTGCATGAAAACTGTGATCTACAGAGCTAGTTGAAACTTGAAAATCAATTGTAACAAAAAATAAATACACAAACAAACCGACGAAAAAACAGATCTTGCAAAACGCTCTGCGTTTGGCAAGATAACAAACAGAAACGGAACTGATCAATTACTTACGAAATCTTTAGATTTCGTAATTAACAAACACACAAACAAGCAGTCATAGACTGTACTTACGAAATCGTCAACTTGACCTCTGACCTTGTCTAATAAAAGCTGTCTCTAGAGAAGGTAGCGACGCAAACCAGCAGTTTCTACGATGATTCTGTACCAACCATCAAAAATCGAATGTTTGACCTCACTGTGACCTTGACCTTTGACCGATTTTGACCAAAATCTAATCAGCACGAGCCATCACCCTCCTGAATCACGTGGTGTAATTTGACATTGGTAGCTTCTTCCGTTCTCGAGTTATCGTGCTACAAACAAACAACACACACACAAACAAACACACAAACAGATGACGGAAGTGATCAATATACTTACGAAATCTTTCGATTTCGTAAGTAACAAGGGGTGAAACATAACTTCCACCTTCGTGGCGGACATAATTATCACCTACGCAACATACCTGCCTCCGAACCTTATTAGTGACTTATCACTCTACAGTAGACCAGCATCTTGCATCCAATGTGGGAGGAGAGATGAGTGATTGGCAAGTAAGATGAGATGAGGACAAAAAGAGATAGATGTGGCAGTACGGATCCCTGCACACCTCACACCAGTCCAGTGGGGCTGGTGTTCCTTGTCGAATCTGGATCCCACTTCCTGACTGAAACCGGAACCCTACGCGCAACGTCCGCTCCCGCTTCTTGTACAGCCACGGTTCTGGCTGCCCCCTTGGGCCAGTGACGTCATTCGCGGCACGTATTTAACGTGTTTCTTGGCAGGAATCCCGGGTGATGAAGGCGAAAGTGCACAAGTGCACAAGGGCAGAAGGCGAAGAAATAAAGAAGATAGCGAAAGGACAGAGATAGAAGATTCTGGAAAGAACAAGTAGTGAAGCAAAGATAGCGAGTGGTGAGAAATGAATAAATAAAGTGATAAGGAAAGTGACAAAAAGAAACGCTTCGGGTCAGATTTGTGCCGCCAGCTAACGTGGCTATCGAGTCTCTCCAAAGTTAATCACGAAAAGCGCTCCAAAGCCCGAAAGAAAGAAACAAGAACGAGCGAGCAAAGCGAAAGGAAAGGCAGAGAATGCAAAGGACCCTCACGGGCGTGCAAGGAAGAAGCAAGCAGCCTAACGGAGTCCGGAAACCATCTCAAGTTCAGAATTTGCGAGCCTCCGAGCCTCTCAGTCTTTCTCCCTTTCTCTCTAAACAAACTGCTCCTTCGACAAAGCGCCTTGGTGCTCCGCTCTGCCTTTTTATAGAGCGCTCCCCCCACCTCCTCTTTACTCGATCTTGACGCCCCCCCCCCCCCCCTTCCTCGGTGTCAGGAGATTATATGGTCTCGGGGAGGAGGATGCGCTAGTGACGGTGTTAAATGTGGCACATGGCTTGTAGAAAAGGAAAATGACACATTGGATTTCTCACGACAGCACACAATCACAATGCAGACCTATTAACATGGACTTTAGAGATTTAAACTAAAATCCACACGAGTGTTGGAAAATAGGGACTAGATACGTGAAATTATCTTTTTACCCCCCACATGTGAAGCGAAAAGTAGGGTTAAGCAATTGGTTCACTTTGTCTTTCCGTCTGTCAAAGAAACGTCAGTTTATTATCGAGTAACAACTTGATTTCAATGGAACGTTTTATTTTGAACACGAATCGGAAAAGAATCCTGCAGTTTGACAGGACTTTGGCTCTGAATTTGTCACGATCACGCATGCCCAAAGAGGAGTGAGATCATTTCTTTTTACTCTGCCTGTCTGGCAGTCAAACAGAATTGAAAATCATTCCAAGCCTAGTGTTGGCTTAACGGTTAAGGTGGCTGGCTTAAGATCTTAGGGTCTTGAGTTTGAGCCCCTGTCGGCTGTTGAATTAACACCAGGTGGGGTTGACTCAGCCTGTCATCCTTCCAAGGTCGGCAAATGAGTACCAGCTTACTGGGAACAGGGGGTACTGCATCAGCGGCACGGCTGCACCCCACCCCCCCCTGAAAATGATGCAACCAGCATCCACAGGCTGCGCATGATAGCGAACTCGCGAAAATCATTCCGAACAGGAAACTTACTGTTTTTAAGGACATCATAAAGGACACAAACAGGCACGAAGAACTCGTGTAATGTGTTCAATAAGGTGATGTAAAAGATGCTGCATCAATGGTGGTAAACCTCCAACAAAAAAATAATTTTACAGCCTTTAAAATCCTTATTTTACTTCTATTGAATTACGACATGCAGCATACTTGAACACTGGAGAACACAAATTGCCTTTTTGCCACTTTGACAAAAGCCTTCCGATTGGCAGAACGTACCTGGGCAAAATATTACGCCATTTTAAGTCATCACGACCAATCAAATATGCCGCTCGCAGACCCGCCCATGTCCTTGTTTCTCAAGGCTGCACGAGGTAAGGTGTTCTATGAACTCTCTAGTTGTTATTTTGCTTAATGAAAGCGAGTCAAACGGATATAATTTAACATGGAATGCACGTATTGATACGCTTTTGTCGGAACTTGACTGTAACAGCTCTACTCGCTGTGTGTATAATACTTACAATAAGGTGTGCATTGGCATGGCAGGTGTAGCGTTTGCGCAGCTGCCTTACTGCAAGCGGAAACTGGCATCGGGGCAATCACGAAGGCGCCGGAACTCTTCCAATGCCAACACGCCGACGGTCCTACCAGACGAGAAGTTCGGTTTCCATTGGACGTCGAACAGCATGCTGAGCAAGAGCTGGCGATCAGCGGCTACGGGCGATGACAAGTTCACAGAGCGTTTGCTCCGCAGCCTCGTCGAGTTTTGTACAAACAAGGATGACCAACTCGTGATTTTTTGGCAGGGGTGTTTGGACAAAGTGCAACCGGATGCACCCTGAGTCCCGTTGTCTTCTGGTGCAAGTACAGAAGCATTATATAATGGAAAGAAAATATATATTTTTGTTTGTTTTCACTGCGATTGTATTCTTCAGCCCGACTAGGCCAGGCATCGTCCGTGGTACGACGGATATTCCTGTCCAAATTGAAAGGCTTCTTTTCTGTTTCTTTTTGTTTTCTCCATCTGCACTGATTTGGACATCTCCAGTGATGCGAATAACTTTTTTTACTCATTGGAGTCTTGCAATATATTCGAGAAACTTAATGGAACTCCCACCCACAGGGTATCACATTTCTCCCGCAGTGTGGTATCCCATCCTGCCATATCCATGGCGTGCAATGTTGCATTGTTTGTGTACTTAATTAAACACCAAATGGTGTTTTGTTTTGTTTTACCGTCTTTTTCTATCGAGTCACAGGCTTATGAAAGGGCACATACGTGCTCAGAATGCCCTGCATGTATCGGCATGATGATTTAAAACTTGTTTCTTCACATTATATTTGTAATGATTCTGTGCTCATGCTCTGCAACTTCGGGCAAAGTTAATAAGCACATTGAAGTGTTCTGATATATGATACTCCCTAGTTCAAAGTTCAGATGAATGAATCCTCATTATATTGCAAATGGATTTTATCTGCAGAAACGAAATGAGAAGGAAAAAAAAGAAGAGCTTTTTGGTAATCTGTCTGATCTGGAGTGTTTATTGACTGCGTAATTTTGGAAACATGCGTGTGAGGCTTGTGACGTTGTTAAACATGGCAATGATGTCCTTGAAGATGTGAATGGCCTTCTCCTGTGTTGAGGTTTGTTTCGAAGGAAACTCGTAGTTTTGTTGCAGCATGGCAACACACGCCCACACACATGGCCAGCGCAACAATTTTATGTGTTCAAAGGTTGAGCTGTGAAATGGGGCGAATGAACCCGATGCTCCTGAGATGACACAATTTTTATAATTTGACCTTTTCAAAACGATGAAGTCGGCTTGCTGGGAGACATCGATTTGCAGATGTGACACCTGTGAAGGAAAATTGTTTCATCCTTACCTGGCCAGACTAACAACCAACGACCTCTGATGGAATGCACAAGCTACTCAAATGATGGGAATTGTGTGTATTGAAGTCTCAGAGAACTATGTTGTTGTCCTTTGTTTATATGCAGCACAAGGCTGTGTGATCGCATCATTGGCTGATGCTGCCGATGCAATGCTCTCTGCTGGTTTGGGCAGGGATTTGTAATTTGTTCATGGTACTTGCGATAGCTCGCCTACTCTACGTGAAGGACACATTGGCATCGTTAACGTCTACCAACGAATGCTGGCAGACGGGATTCCCATTAAACGTCCATCTGAGGGACGACACACACATTGATGAATCACCCTTCCTGTGAAACACTGCAATGACAGTTTATAGCTGGAACGGGATTCAAACCTAGGCTTGATAGCTTAGAGGTGAGTGCGTACTTCTAGGGCCTAGGCCATCCTGTCAGCCCCGGCACTATGTTGAGAAATGGGGAAAGAAAATCATGAACAATGCCCTGCCATGCCAACATGAACACCACTGATTGTAAATAAACTTTGTTTTAACAATCTATGATACGATCGTACATGGACTGTCCTTTGGTATCATACAGTGCTTGAACTCGTGAAGCTGTCAAACGGATATCCTCAGTGATGGCCTGACCCAAATTTTGCCAGATGTGGAGTAGGTTCTGTTGCAGCTCTTGCATATTACTTCATGGAGGCCAGCTTTTCCACACATGTCGAGAACCACCTCTCCCTGGGAGAGATGGAATGGACTGCAGATTCTTCCTTGGGCACCACAGAGTCCTGACTCGAACATCATTGAACAAGTCCAGAAACATTGGCTCAAGAACTGCAGAAAAGCCACACGTCAATGGAACTTGTGCTTGGGCAGACTACCCCTGGTTGATTCTCCTGACCTGTTTGAAACCGTGCTTCTGAAAGCAGAGAAAAGAAAATGGGTTATGGTTCATCGAATTTGTCTATCTTGTGCTTGAATATGTTCGGTGATGATGCTCGAGCACAAGAAATTCATGAAACAAAGCACAAGTTAGAGAGTTGATGTTACCTTTTGGAAAGGTGTCTCGATTGAATGCCACAGTAATTATTGCATTTAAAAAGAACTGTAAATGTACAATGTGAGTTTTCTTTTTGTAAATGTATGGTCTTAACCTCCTGCTGGGTACTGGTCCTGGAGGCAGTGCAAACTAAAAACTCTTTCTACGTATTCCATCCTCTCCACACAAACCCTTGGAGTCAAGGAAGCTAAAAACGTGCACACCGACTTTCTTGATGTATGCGGCAGGACAACAATTCTACAGTTGGAACAATGACAAAACTATAGCTCTGGATTGCCATGATGGCAAGGTTCCAGCTTTGAACCCAGTCAATGGAGAGTGGTTGGGGGGGGGGGCTGGGAGTTGGGGTTAAACAGTCTGTACCCCATTAGTGAGTAGTGGAAAGGGGCTGAGTCGCCATGGCTCTGATTTCCCAGTTTTGTGACGTGTAATAATAAAGTACTGAAGCAAGACCGTATTTAAAATGTCTTGGAAATCTCTTCACTTTTACCAGACCACATTGCTTGAAACCCATTGACTTTTTTTAAAAAAAATTAAACTCACTTGTGAAAAATATGTTAAGGATGGAATTTGAATATCACTCTCAATTTTGTAAATTCACATGATTCTGTCTCTCTGTCTCTGTCTCTGTCTCGTCTCCAGGATCTTCAAATCCAGGATCACTGCTCACCTCCACTCTTTAGTTCCTTCCCCCCCCCTCATCTGTGGAACAAACTTCCATATTCTTTCCATCTTATTCTTTGCTTCAGGTCTTCAAGACAGTTGTCCACCACCATCTCAGATCATCCCCCATCCAAAACCATTATATTTTCTACCCTGTTAACCCTCAACCCAATGTCTCCTTCCAATTTTCAGTTTTCCCTCCTGAGAATTCCCTTCTGTATCCATATTGTCCACCCCATGCATCCTCTCCTGCCCCCCCCCCCATTGTTTGTCCAGGTCTGCCTCTATCTTGGCCTTTGGCTCTGCTGTTGGCACCCCCTCTCTCTGCTGTTGGTGTTTATCCCCCCCCCCACACTCTCTCTGCTGCTGGTGTCCCCCCCTCTCTCTGCTGTCCTTTTGGCCTGTTGTGTCCTGATCTGTTCACTGTACTATACTGGCTCTTCCTCAAGTACTAGCCCTGACTGAATACAAAAAAAAAAACCCATCATGTTTAATTTCCAACATCCATGATGGCTGCACACCTTGACTTTTTATTCCCCCCCCCCCCTTCTCTTCTATCCCACTGTTCCCTCCAAGGGTTCAAGTAAGCAGTCGACCCCCATCTCATGTCATCTTCCATCCTTGCTCACAATCCATTATACATCCCTCTATCCAGTGGGAAATAGCCTGGTGTTGGCTTCGTGGCTGGCTTGGGATCCTCGGGTCCTGAGTTCAAGCCCTGTTGGCTGCTGAATTAACAACAGGTGGAGTTGGCTCAGCCTGTCATCCTCCTGAGGTCGGCGAAAAGAGTACCAGCGAACTGGTAAAAGGGGCACAGCATCAGTGGCACAGCTGTGCTCCAATAAATGGTTCGGAGGGGCGACCCATCCAGATTGTGCCAAACAGCCAAGGAAAAACTGCTTCGACAGTTCCAATGCTCTGTTCAAGAGTATGGTCCACAACACCAATCCAGAGGGAAGGTATGAGTTCCGACACATCCATAAAGCATGACTCCATTGATGTGCAATTTAACTGTACAGTATTTACATTTTCAGACATTGTTTCATCAATATCTGAAAGTTACCTGTCGGCCATCTCAGAGGTCTAGAGGTCTTGGCCACTTCCAGATTTTGAGGCCCTGAACCAAAATCAAAAACCCAGGGTGTGGGGTCAAAATTATAATGTTCTCACACCTTCTTGCCACGTGGTGATCATAACGACCAAGTTTGGTGAATTGGACCCTGGTTACTTGCCTTGGTGATCAGGTGAGTTAGCACACAATGACCAACGGGTACTGTACTTCAGCACGCAATACACCTGGGAACTTGGATGCAGGAGGAAGCCATGAGGCCTACCATGACTGCGCGTTCTCGCCAATATCCATGTAGTTTGTACCCCTCTATCCCCAACACCTCTGGAGACCATGTCCCAGTTTAAACCCATCTTGCCGTTCCGCTGCCACTTCCTCTCCAAGGAGACCATTCCAAGCACCAAGGAATCTCTGAGTGAAGGACCCTTGCCCGAGTTACCCCTCGTTTTCTTTACCCTCAGGTGACCCCCCCCTGGTCCCCTAGACCCCTACCCTCTCCCATTATTTTATTTAATTACCCCCCACACGCTACCAAGACATCACAGCTCTGAGGTTTGAACATTTATTCGTCTCGATGACACGCGATCAAGTCGTGTTGGAACCACGTTGATGCTTCGGTTCGTTCATCCACAACAAGTGAATATTAAACCATCTGCAAGCAATTTTGATTCCGAGAAGAGAGTACAGTGTGCTCACTACTGTACTGTACAGTACCGCACTGTACATCGTCCACATCTTCTCCACGAAAATCCCTCCTTTTCCACCACTTGAACTAATTTAAAGTCGAGACACCGTGCATGGCACGTTAGTGTACAGTACAGTACAGTACGGTATAGTACAGTACAGTAGTGCGGCGCACGCGCTCACACGGCTCGCCGCTCCCTTGACCCGCCTCCAATCCGGTGACGTCATCACGCATTCCCGGGCCGCCGCCGCCTCGCCCAGAGGTTGTTATAAAAGGTTTTGGCGGCGGGTGTGGCCGGCAGTTTCAGTCAGACGAAGAGCTTTTCGATCAAGGTCGCGTTGAAACGGGCAGAGCATGGACGAGAAATTGCAACAACTTCTAGTGAAGGCCCGATTGGCCGAGCAGATCGAACGATATGACGACATGGTGGAGGCCATGAAGCAGGTGGGAAGAGAAAGAAGCGGGTATTTCGTAATGGCCGCGCGTCGTGTCGCGTCGTGCTGCTTCTTTTGTCCCAAGCGTCCTGGGATTGCCCGCGTTCTCTCCGGCCGTCCGTGTTCGGTCCGTGCTTCTCGTAACGAGCTCGGTTTCTCGGTCAGGAAAGGAGTTTTTTTTAATTCCTGAAGGGAATCTGACATGAGGGCTTTGATCGACGTCATTGTTTGTCCATTGTTGCACGGCCTTGTGTTTTGTCCAAGTTCTCTTCGTCCGCACGTAACGCGCGTTTTAAACAACGTATTCCCGCAATGTGTGTAAATTCCGTGCTCCGTGTGGTAGTCGTACTCCCTCAGGTGCACACCTGTACTTTTCCAGGTTGGGCTGAACTGTTGTGCAAGTAGTGACAGGCGTGAGCACGCAGGGTGTGGTGCCTCGTCTCGACTCACGGGCGGGTTGTGTGGAACTGCCGCCAAAATGGAGCTCTTCAGAGCATGAATGGAAGACTGGGAACTAGAGAGGGTGGGTGTGAGAGGGGGGTGGGTAGGGGGAAGGAGGAGGGGTGGATAGGGGGAGGAGGAGGGGTGTGGGTAGGGGGGGGAGGAGGAGGGGTGTGGTAGGGGGGGGAGGAGGAGGGGGTTGGGTAGGGGGAGGAGGAGGAGGTGTGGGTAGGGGGGAGGGAGGGGGTGTGGAGGGGAGGAGGAGGGGGTGGGGAGGGGGGGGAGGAGAGAGGTGGGTGGGGGGAGAGGAGGGGTGTGGTAGGGAGGAGGAGGGGGTGTGGGTAGGGGGAGGAGGGAGGGGTGTGGGTAGGGGGAGGAGGAGGGGTGTGGGTAGGGGGGAGGGGGGTGTGGGGGGGGAGGAGGGGGGTGTGGGCAGGGGGGAGGAGGAGGGGGGTGTGGGCAGGGGGGGAGGAGGGGGTGTGGGCAGGGGAGGAGGAGGGGTGTGGCGGGGGAGGAGGGGGGGGGGGGGGGGGGGGAGGAGGGGTGTGGGGGGCGGGGGGAGGAGGGGGTGTGGGCGGGGGGGAGGGAGGGTGTGGGGGGGGAGGAGGGGGTGTGGGCGGGGGAGGAGGAGGAGGAGGGTGGTGCGGGGGGGGGGGAGGAGGAGGCGGGGGTGGGGGGGGGAGGAGAGGAGGGGGTGGGGTGTGGGGGAGGAGGAGGAGGAGGAGGGGTGGGGGGGGAGGAGGAGGAGGAGGGGGGGTGTGGGGGGAGAGGAGGAGGAGGAGGGGTGTGGGGGGAGGAGGAGGAGGGTGGGTGTGGGGGGAGGAGGAGGAGGAGGGTGGGTGTGTGGGGGGGAGGGGGGAGGAGGGGTGGGTGTGTGGGGGAGGAGGAGGAGGAGGGTGGGTGTGTGGGGGGGAGGAGGAGAGAGGGGTGTGTGGGGGGAGGAGGAGGAAGGGGTGGGTGTGTGGGGGGGGAGGAGGAGGGGTGTGTGGTGTGGGGGGGAGGAGGAGGAGGAGGGGTGGTGTGTGGGGGGAGGAGGAGGAGGAGGGGTGGGTGTGTGGGGGAGGAGGAGGAGGAGGGTGGGTGTGGGGGGGGGGGAGGAGGAGGAGGAGGAGGGGTGGGTGTGTGGGGGAGGAGGAGGAGGAGGAGGGGTGGGTGTGTGGGGGAGGAGGAGGTGGAGGAGGGTGGGTGTGGGGGGGAGGAGGAGGAGGAGGGTGGGTGTGGGGGGAGGGAGGAGGGAGGGTGGGTGTGGGGGGGAGGAGGAGGAGGGGGGTGGTGTGGGGGGAGGAGGAGGAGGGGTGGGTGTGGGGGGGAGGAGGAGGAGGGGTGGGTGTGGGGGGAGGAGGAGGAGGAGGGGTGGGTGTGGGAGGGGAGGAGGAGGAGGAGGAGGGTGGGGGGGGGAGGAGGAGGAGGGGGGTGTGGGGGAGGAGGAGGAGGAAGGGGTGGGTGTGGGGGAGGAGGAGGGGTGGGTGGGGGGGGGAGGAGGGGGTGGGTGTGGGGAGGAGGAGGAGGAGGTGGGTGTGGGGGAGGGAGGAGGAGGAGGGGTGGGGTGTGGGGGGGAGGAGGAGGAGGAGGGGTGGGTGTTGGGGAGGAGGAGGGGTGTGGGTGTGGGAGGAGGAGGAGGGTTGGTGTGGAGGAGGAGGGGAGGGTGGGTGTGGGGAGGAGGAGTGGGAGGAGGAGGAGAGAGGGTGGTTGTGGGGGGAGGAGGAGGGGGGGTGTGTGGGGGGGAGGAGGAGGGGGTGGGTGTGGGGGAGGAGGTGGGGTGGGTGTGGGGGGAGGGAGGAGAGGGTGGGTTGGGGGGAGGAGGAGGGTGGGGTGTGGGGGGAGAGGAGGAGGAGGAGGAGGTGGTGGGGGAGGAGGAGGAGGAGGGTGGGTGTGGGGGGGGGGGAGGAGGAGGAGGGGTGGGTGTGGGGAGGGGAGGAGGAGGGGTGGTGTGGGGGGAGAGGAGGAGGAGGAGGAGGAGGAGGGGTGGGTGTGGGGGAGGCAGGAGGAGGAGGAGGGAGGGTGGGTGTGGGGGAGAGGAGGAGGAGGAGGAGGGTGGGTGTGGGGGGGAGGAGGCAGGAGGAGGGGGGTGGGTGTGGGGGGAGGAGGAGGAGGAGGGTGGGGTGTGGGGGGAGGAGGAGGAGGAGGAGGAGGAGGGGTGGTTGTGGGGGGGAGGAGGAGGAGGAGGGGTGGGTGTTGGGGGGAGGAGGAGGAGGAGGAGGGGTGGGTGTGGGGGGGAGGGGAGGAGGAGGAGGAGAGGGTGGTGTGGAGGGAGAGGAGGAGGAGGAGGAGGTGGTGTGGGGGGGAGGAGGAGGAGCGAGGAGGGGTGGGTGTGGGGGGAGGAGGAGGAGGGGAGAGAGGAGGAGGAGGGGTGGGTGTGGGGGGGAGGAGGAGGAGGGGAGGAGGAGGAGGGGTGGGTGTGGGGGAGAGGAGGAGGAGGAGGATGGAGGAGGAGGAGGAGGAGGGGTGGTGTGTGGGGGGGAGGAGGAGGAGAGGGGTGGGTGTGGGGGGAGGAGAGGAGAGGGGGTGGGTGTGGGGGGAGGAGGGGGAGAGGGTGGGTGTGGGGAGGAGGAAGAGAGGGGGTGGGTGTGGGGGGGGAAGGAGGGGGTGGGGTGTGGGGGGGGAGAGGGTGTGGGTGGGGGAGGAGGGGGAGTGGGGAGGACTTGGTGACGTGAATATTAAAATGATGGACATGCCACTTGTGGAACTCCAGGTGTCTGACCACTTGCCTATAATGAATGGAGTTTGTGGTTCAATTGGCCACTGTCATGGTGTTTAACGATCATTTACCTGTAAACGGGATGGCTGTCCCAAGGTTTGGGGTTTTTTTTGGTACAATTAGTCATACCCACTCTCAAATGGGATGGTGCCATCCCATACATATGGGGAATTGCATTGGGGGTTCTATCCCCCACTCTGAACCCCTATGCAAGTTGCCTTGAATTTGCAGGACCGCGGAAGGTCTCGACGTCGCAATAAAACCTTTTCAATGAGGTCGTTTGGACCGACGTTTGCCGTGTTGCTCTCCCGGCTTGGCTTTTAAGCTTAAATCTTCATGATATGGTTTCCTGACATATAAATGACCCCAACTTGATCAGGTAACCCAACTTCTTGTTTAATACACCTGGTATGGCATCTCCAGATGCTTTTGGAAGGAAGGTATTGATTGTGGGGGGTTTTTTTTGCACAAGTTTGGTAAGAATGGCTAATATCACGTGTTCATGCGATATTTTCTCACACTTTTTTTTTCCCTCCTCCCGGGCAGGTAACGATTGACAAAAAGCGACTAAGCAACGAGGAACGAAACTTGTTGTCGGTGGCTTATAAGAATGTTGTCGGTGCATGCCGATCTTCCTGCCGTGTTCTCAATTCTATCAAAGACAAGGCGGCAGATGATCCGGAAAAGGAAAAGAGCGAATTGGTGACGCGTTACTTGGATGAGGTGACCAAAGAGCTGGAAAATGTTTGCAAGGTAAGAGTGCATCTTGATGCTCTGCTTGCTCCACAGTCACCTGATTGTGTGCACGTGGTACTTTATCATTGTGATGTCGCACTCCACCTGTCCTGATAATACTCTGGCTTTCTTTCATTACGTCAGTTCATGGACCGAGTTCATGTTTTTGCCCAAGTCTCTCACGAACTGGCTGACCAGGTTTTCCGTTGAGCTGTTCAAGTAGATTAGAGCAGGAATTGAATTTGTAATAATTCTCGTGAAAGACACCGAGCGATCGTTAACGTACGCCAACTAATGCTCGTAAACGGGAAGTGTGGCTTGACCTCCGTCGCAGATACTCTGTGATGCAACACCCTGCACCAAACCGGCAATCCAACAGTTTAGTGTCGTCGGCAATCCAATCCACACTAGACTGTTAAAAGGTAAATGTGCTACCTCTGCACCTTTCTATCAGCCCTTTTTATTTGTTTTTTTTTTTTTTGCATTAAACCCCTTGCTTTACTGAATGATTTAATCAAAAGACAGCACGCTCTACTTCACAAACATTCCACTCTATTCACGCTATAATTTGCTTGAGGTCATCTTCCATCTGCTTGGCGGTCTGCTCGCATCACCTGCGTCAACCATTCTTGGTGTGTGTGTGTGATTTCGGCTTCTCCCCATTTTACTTGGTCGCCACCTTACTGCTTGTTTATGGCGTGAGCAAAAATTGCTTCTGCCTATCTGCGAAGCTCAGTTTGATGGTTTAGTTCCCTGTTCTTCATTGTGTGACCCTGATGCACGTCCGATTAACTACACAGATGGGTGGTGGGAAACCCCTTCATAATCCACCACAATTGCTATCAAATTGACTCGGGTTCAAATGAGAGTTCCAATGTGATGCACAAGAGTTGCATCACTACATCACAACATCAGTAAGTTGATGGCAGTATAAAAATAATTATGTTTGCAGCCCAGTAACCCCAATGGGAAAAAAAAAATACAGTACGTGGAGGTGGGTCCAAGGTCCATGGTCCATTGTCCATTTTGGAGCCTTGCAGGTGGTGTGGTAGCTCTCACACTGATGTCTTATCAGCAAAAGTGGTCCCCTTCTAAAAAATGGTGACGATCACTGCTTTAGTTTGAACCTCTGCGTAAAATGAAACCAACATGAGCGCAGTTGCTTCAGACTAGCGAATCTCAATCTCCAGTGCGGACACAAAATACTGACTAGAATTGTCTAAAAATGTCTTGCGAGCCCTGTCCGAATGATTTGAAAGTTGCCCCACTTTGTTAAATTTAGTTAAAACTTGATCTTTGGCAAAATCAAAATGAGATCACATGCGTGTGCAACCTTGGAAAAGCTTTTTGTTTGTTTGTTTCTCGTAAAGTCGTCAATGCAGGTAAGATTGTCAACTCAAACACCTGAATTTATTTGTCCACTCCCTTCCCCGTGTAGTTGTCATTGTACATGTTGCCGCGTCTGCGTACAACCTTTGTAGATGAGCAAGAGGACTTGTGATCAAGATTAATTTAATTGTATGTGATCAATCTGGTTTCTACATTTTTCCTGACTGCCATTTGTGATATTGTTTTCATTTTATGTCTCATTTCTCTCACCCTCGTGGCAAAATATGCCGCTTGGGAGCATGGGGGATTTGTGCACAAATATATCCTCCCCTTTTATTTTTATTTTCCCCTTCCATTGATAACATGGAATTTAAGGTTTCTTGAAAGCTAAAATCCCTGGCTCTACAATACTGACACCTCCCTTCCTCCTGGTTCCATGCAGCCACGCTTTGCTTTAGTCTGGATCAACTTGGTTAAATCTGAGACTTGCCCTCTTTACCACAAAATTCCCATTTCTAAATTATTGGGACACTTCTGGTGGAAGTTGGTGCATCTCATTTACATCATGCCCCAGCAAGCGTAGTTGATGTGATCACACCTCATGTAGTTGAGATATGAGTCTGCTGGTGGACCTCAAGTCATTAAGGTGATCATAACCTCGTACACACAAATGTAGTTCCCAATTCCCATCCCTCTGGGCATGGGTGATTGGAACAAGTCCACCAAGTCTCACAATGAAGAAGTCCTGGTATTCTTTCTTTGCCCATTTAATCTCCAGGGTTATGTTGACCAAATATATATGTAATCCAGTTATAAATATTGGAGCTACTTCACTGCTCTGTTTGAAGTGTGTACCATGTTTGAGATGCTTCTTCCTCTTGGCACATAATGAAAAATACCAATAAAAGAAGAGTGGTGGGGAAGAAGGGCGAAGGAAAGGAGAGAGGGGGGAGAGTGAGGTGGGAGGAGGGTGGAGGAGCTCCTTGTGAGCCAACGGCCATCCATATCTAGTACCCAACTGTTTGCAGACGTCCTGCAGTTAGGTTACTTTTTTTATTAGGAGGTTGGAGGCAGGATTTGCACTCCGGCCACCGTAAAACCCTTCATTCCGTAAAACGTATGAAAAGCACAAAAATATCAAAACCCACTCCATGGGAGCACCTCCTGTGCAGCTGCCCTTCGCAGGGCAGCTCACCGGATGATGGGATTGTGTCAAAGCCTTTGGGACCCCCAATCTTTGATAAGAGAAAAACCACGGTGTAACGTTCCCGTGTCAGATTGCGGTAGTGTCTGGTGGTGCTGAGGTGTCATACATCAGACGGTGGTCTCCTTGGGTTAACCTGAGGCGGTCCCTTCGGGTGGGTGCCTGGAATGGCCTATCCCTGAGAGAGGATGATCACCTGTCTGTTGTCTGAGCTCAAGCGTTTGAACATCGGTATTGCAGCACTTTCAGAGGTTCGGAGACAGGATTGCGGTGTGGTCATGGCGGGTGGTTACACCTACTATTGGTCTCGTCGCTCTGATTGTTACCGTTCCCAAGGAGTTGCTGTCGCTGTGTCCAATAAGCTGACCAAATGATAATTGAGGTAACACTGATCAACGAGCATATTTTGAGACTAAGGATTCATCACTCCTTGGATGTCATTCCCTGGTCTCTGTATATGCTCCAACTGAGGCGAGTGATCTCACCGTGAAGGACGCATTCTATGTTGTGCTCGAGTCTGGTTGATCAGTGCCCCACGTGAGATGCTCTTCTAGTCTTGAGAGATCTTTTTCTTCTTGCATATGGCAGCTGAGCTGCTGGGGTAGCTATCATTTCTTGGAAGCGCGACTGTGTCGCTGATGCAGTGCCCCTCCTACCAGTGCACACTGGTACTCATTTTGCTGACCTCGGAAGGATGACAGGCTGAGTCAACCCCCTGGTGTGTTCATTCAGCAGCCAACACAGGCTCATAGTCTTGTGGGATTTCTATGCATCGACTGGAACTGATAGGGATGGTTATGAGACTTGCGTTGGTCCCAATGGGTCTGGAACTGTGAACCAGAATAGCACGAAGTTCCTTGACTTTGCAAGAAGTCATGGACTTGGGGTGGCCGGTTCATGGTTTCAGCACCCACAAGCTCATCGCTGGACTTGGTATTCCAACGCTGGCGGTGTGGCAAAGGAGATTGACCATGTGCTCGTTGATGGTCGCTGGAGGATGATCCAGAACTGCAAGGTCTAGCGGAGTGCTCATTTCCTCAATACTGACCACAGGCTTGTAGCAACTCTGAAGTTGCAGCTTAAATTCAGGAGAATGGTACCATCGTAGCCGAGGCTAGATGTTGGCAAGCTCAAAGATGAGGGTAGCTGAGCAGTTTGCAAACAGTCTGAGTGGAGATTTGGGGGATCCTGAAGAGTTGTGGAGTGCCTTCAAGACCACTGTCCTTGATGTTGCCAGTGGATGTCTTGGAACTCACCGGAGGGTGAAGAATTTTGTGCCTCAAGGGACACTGGATACCATTGACCAGAGAGAGTCGCAGTGCCAGGCTGAATGGCAGAGCTGAGGTTCAGGGAGCTGAGGCGTAAAACTGTATGTGCGCTAAAGGTGGACAAGGAGGCCTTTGTTTGAGGAATCTGTGAGGGGGTAGAGCATCACCTGTGGTCAAGTGATTCTCCTGCTTCCAGGGGAATTTGTGCATTGCGTTACTCCAAGTCCATCCCTCAGTGTACTGTACTTGGAGCAGAGGGTGGTGGGCTCTTGAGAGAGGAATCTGAAGTGAAGGCTTGCTGGGTTGGTTACTTTGAGGACAGTGGTCTTGAAGTGGAATCCATGCTGAACTTCTAAAGGCTGGTGTAAATGCTGTACTCATGTCATTGCACGCAGTTCTGTGTTCCAGGCATCATCCAGGGAGAGGGTGTCAGTCATCCCGACTGACTGGAAGTCGGGCCTTGTCTCTTTGGAAAGGGTAGGGTGATCGCCAAGACTGCAACAACTAACGTGGGGTGACGCTACTCTCAGTGACAGGCAAGGTCTTTGCTTGGATAATTCTTGATTGGGTTTGCCACCATGTGCTTGAGCACCAGCGTCCACAGCAGTCGGGCTTTACACCAAATAAGTCAACGATTGACCTTATCCTTGTCCTTCGGGTCCTCACCGAACGTAGACGAGAGTTTTGGCAGCGGCTGCTTACAGCCTATGTTGATCTCTGTAAAGCGTTTGATTCATTGAATCGGGATGCCCTCTGCAGGATTATTGGTCTTTGTGGGGTGCCACCAAAACTGATAAATCTGATGTCTGAACTATACTCTCGTACTGAGGGTGCTGCGATATGTGGTGGTACCATCTCTGAGTTATTTCCAGTTGTAACCGGAGTTCATTATGGGTGTGTACTGGCCCCCACACTTCAGTGCTTGTGAGGACTAGATTCTGGGGAGGATGTCAGAGCTCAAGCTGCGGTGCATCGTTTCAGAATGTCAAGATCTCCGACCTTGATTTTTGCCGATACTTTAGATATCCTTTTGGGGGCCCTCGAGGTGCTGAACAGACATCTGGGTCGGGCCTGGGGAGTCATGGATTCGCTGGATCATGGGGTGTGGCTCTGCCGGTACTTGTGCGGGAGGACGAAAGTCAGAGTCTTCAGGTCCTTGGTGCTTCCAGTCTTTCTCTACGGATGTGACACTTTGTCTCTGACCAGGGATCTGAGACAGATTTAATTCCTTTAGCACCAGTCCTCTTCGGAGAATCGTTGACTGTCACTGGTCGGACTTTGTGTCCAACAAGCAGTTGCTGAGAGAGACTCAAATATGATTTGTTACCTGCATAGTCTGTGAGCGTCAGCTGCGGCTGTATGGACATGTGGCACATTTTCTTGACTCTGATCTTGCTCAACAGATTCTCTCAGCGAGGGAGTCTCCTGAGTGGAGGCCAATGGGCCGACCACGTGCCTCGTGGTTGCAGCAGGTTGATCAGCATCTCAAGGAGATGGGGATGGTCAGACGGAGGCCCCTGGAGTACTGGTGGAAAGTGGGCACAGCGATGCGCTGCTCTGGTGCATGCTCCCATAACCTGATCTGAAATGAGTAGGGGGGGAGAGGCAGTGAGAGGAAGGGAAGGCAGACGTCTGGTGGAGCATCAATTACGATTCATCCTGTCTCATCAAAGTGATTCTGCTTAGAATAACAATGAATATTGAAACAAAATAATGTCCGAAATCCATTTTATACCTGTCATGCTGTAAATATCGCTCGGACATGTCCAGTGACAAACACAGGTCCAGACATGTACACTGCCCGGACACAAACTCCCATCTGGACATGACCGTCTAGGCACGTATGGAGATAACTACCGTCCGGATACGTCCAGAGACAGACAGACGTGGGGGTGGGTGTAATCAGAGAGAATGTTATGCTTTATTTAAAAATAAAAATCCCCACACCCCACACACACTGCCTTTTTTAGTATAGATTCCCATTTTACTACTCGTTTTCTCTCCAGTTGTAGTTCTACCCTTCCTTCTGAAATTGCATCTGCAACACTCCTTTAATCACTTCCTTTAATTTGGACAGTTTTTGATGCTCATCCATTCTTGAATCTCATCCTGTGAAGAT
>CM068967.1:74561280-74576823 GCA_035128595.1 Eptatretus atami
CACCCCCCCCCACCCCCCCTGAGTTAATACTTGGTGGAAGCACCTTTGACAGCAATTACAGCTGTGAGTCTGTTGTGATCGGTCTCTACCAACTGTGCACACCTTTATTGGGCAACATTTACCCATTCTTCTGTACAAAACTGTTCAAGCTCAGTCAAGTTGATGGACAGCAATCTTCAAGTCGTGCGTGCCACAGATTCTCGATTGGATTTAGGTCAGGAGTCCGACTAGGCCACTCAAGGACATTTTATCTTTTTGTTCTTTAGCCACAGCTTTGGTTGTGTCCTTTGGGTCATTGTCATGCTGAAAGGTCAACTTCTGTCCCAATTTCAACTTTGAGGGCAGCAGGTTTTCCTCTGATTTTTTTTTCTTCTGTATTTTGCTCCATCCATTTTCCCTTCAATCCTGACAAGTGCCCTAGCCTCTGCTAAGAAACATCCCCATAACATGATGCTGCCACCACCATGCTTCAGAGTGGGGATGGTGTTCTTTGGGTGATGTTCTATGTTGGATTTTTGCCACGTGGCTTCAGAATCTCCGTCGTTTTTCTTTTTTGCCAACCTCAAACGGGACTCAAGGTGGGTTTTTTTGAGTAATAGCTTCCTTCTTGTCACCCTTCCATACAGACCAGACTTGTAGAGTGCTTGGGATATTTTCACATGCACAGTGACCAGTTTTTGCCATAAAGGTGTGTAGCTCTTTGAAAGTTGTCATTGGCCTCTTGGTGGCTTCTCTGATCAGTCTTCTCCCTGCTTGGTCATCCAGTTTGGAAGGACTGCCTGATCTCAGCATGGTCTTGGTGGTACCATGCACCTTCCACGTCTTGATTGTCTTGACTGTGCTCCAAGGGATATTCAAGGCCTTTGAAATATTTTTATACCTATCCCCTGATCTGTCAGGTCAGGGGATGGGGGCATGTGCCGGAGCTGATCTGTGCCTTTCCACAACGTTATCCTGGAGGTCTTTTAAAAGCTCCTTTGTGCTCATGGTTGAGTCTTTGCTGTGAAATTCATTACCCAGCAGAGGAAACTTACAAGAACAGCTTCCATTCTGAAATAATCAGAATCGCTACAATTGAACACAGGTGTAGGTCAATTAACTTTGTGTGTGATTATGAAGGTGATTAGGTTTCACCTGAGCTAATTTACAGTTGCAACCAAGATATTCTAGTTTTGTATTTTTAATTAATTTCCTGAAATTTGTATAATTTGTCTTTCACTTGGAAGTTGTGGGTTATGATGTGTAAATGAAGGTGGAAACAGTCTGATATAGCCTGGAATTAAATTGCATTAAATAAGGTGACTTTTGAAAGGGGGTGTAGATTTTCTGTAGGCACTGCATACATGTTATCAATGAACCCTCTTATCCTGGTGGAGCCTTTATTTCCCTTAGGTGGTTTTTTGGGCTCAGTCCTGTGCTTCATCTATATAAATGACCTCTCCAGTGCTGTGGGAAACCCATTGCTTCCTCTCTTGCAGATTAACACATTGTCTTACAGTTCCCACATCCCACTACTAGACAGACTGCAGATATATGTCGCTCTGCTGATATGGAATAGATCGGATACTGATCAGACAAATGAGATCTTTCAATCCTGGAAAATCTGTCTTCTGCGTCTTGAACTTCTAGGCCTCACCATCAGCGATGACCTCCGATGTTGAGCAACCGCATAGCAACGCTGGGCTCCAAAGACAGATGCAGACTGGTCATTTTCCATCGAGCCAAGTCTTTCATTGGAAAATCGGTTCTGGACCTACAAAGCCTTTTTAGCTCGATGGAGTAGTGCTTTCCTCTATGGGCTGGCACCCTTTGGAATCTAAAGCTCTCAACATCATTGGAATCTCCCATGATGAGGCCGAAGTATATGGTCTGTTGCTTTCACATTGCTTTCACATCTGTTTTCTACTGCCTCTGCTGTGTCCTGTAGCCCTCCCCCAGCAACTTTATCTTTATTTGATACGGGTAGTCTATTTTGCAGTGGTTTCAGAAGATTTTGAATTCCCCCCCCCCTTCCCCTTTCCCCAATCTAATATGGCTGTTTTACGACATGACTAATGACGTCATCTATCTATAATTCCAGCTGTGCGTGCGTGCGCGCGCGCGGTGTGTGACCGCTGTTTCTCGACAACCACTGGTCCGATCTAATTGAAACTTGCCAGGTATATTGCTGGGGACCTGAGGATGTGCCTTTTCAAGGTTTGATATTAATCGGACAAGTGCTTCCCAAGTTATGGCCATTTATTTACCAAACCAATGGCAAGACACGTTGTTGCGTGGCCGATGGGGAAGGGAAACACAGTCGCGTTCCCCATTGCGGGTTACAACGTACGGGCTTCCTGAGAGTGATGACTTCGTGTATTCTAATAATTTCTCTATTTTCTTATGCGCATTTATAGATAAACACAATGGCCCAAGTTATGATCGTTTTCATATTAGACGGTGTATAAATTTCGGGAACATCAGAGTGCTGGTATGCTCCGAACCAGGAAGTAAATTTTTTCTCTCTCTCTCTTTCTCTTTTTTGTTTTTCCTTGCCACGACATTGCGAAAAGGTAAAATACCTTGGCGCTAATTGAATAATTGGGTATTAAAATAAATTGCGAAATAATCGTAACTGCGAATAATATCGAACTTCCGGGTCCGCACGTACGGGCACGTGAGAGCGAAGAAACGGCCTGTGTGGTTTATTTATTTATTTATTTATTATTTATTTATTTATTTATTTTTTATTTTTTATTATTTTTTTTACGTGCACGTACTAGTAAATTTAAACCCGACAAACTGGGTAGTTTATCACGATTCATACATACAGGTAGTGGACAAAAAATGGAACCTTCTGGGTGAATGAGGGACACCAAGTGTGTTGAAAGCAACAGCTTCTACACAGGTATGGCCCATGTATTAATTAAGCAAATAACATCCCAGCATGCTTCGGGTAATGTATAAAAATACTGCACAGGCCTGGTTGCCTATAATTATTGCTGCACGTGGAGACCTCATTGACTTTGAAAGAGGGGTAATTGTTGGGGCATGTTTGGCAGGAGCTTCAGTGACAGACAGCTCAATTTGCTAATGTTTCACGAGCAACGGTGTCTAAGGTGATGTCTTTCCCTTGGAATTCCATGCCGACATCAGCAAAGGGCAACAGTGGGTGGAACTGCATTAATTTGAAGTGCAAAGCAGGCAAGCAATTGCAGATCAATTAACTAAATTTCAACCTGTGGCGTGAGAAGCCAGTTTCATCAAAAACGGTCTGCCGATAACTACACAGAGGGGAATACCATAGTCTGGTTTCAGTGCAAAAAACACTCATCACCCCCTCGCAATGCCCGTTTGAGTCTAATGGTGCAAAGAGCATGAGCAATGGACAACCAAGCAGTGGAGAAATGATATGGTTAGATGAATCGTCCTTCACTATGTTCTTGAGAAACGGATGAGTGCATGTGTGGTGCCAACCTGAAGAACTCTACAACTCTGCTTGGTTCTCACATTCAATGGTTCTGGTAGTTGTATTGTGGGGTGCATTTTCCTGACATGGTTTGGGTGCAGTCATTCTGTTAGAAAGCAAGGTCGATGCCAACTGCCACTTAGTAGTGATCATCTTCACCCATGTTGCAGCATTTCTTTCCTGCCAGGAGATGTCTTCCAGTATGATGATGCCCCCATCCACAGAGCACGTGTGATCTCACAATGGTTTGGTGAGCATGACACTTATGTTCATCCTATGTCATGGCCTTCTCAGTCACCAGATCTGAACCAAAGCGAGCATTTTGGGGATATTCTGGAATGATGCCACCTCCATCAAATGGGTGTGAGCTGATCGACTTTCTCGTGGAAGAATGGTGCCACATCCCTCCAACAGAATTCCAGACACTGGTGGACTTTATGCAACAGCGCATACAGGATGTACTGGCTGCACGTGGTGGCCTAACACCCTATTAAGTGACTTTACATTGGTGTTTCATTTTTTCCTCCCAATATGGCTGCCAGATGACGTGACCGATGTTGGTGATCAAACTTTTATCCCCGAGGAGAGTTATGATGCCTTAGTTTTGCGTTTGCACGCTTAATAGATATATATATATATATTATATATTATATATATATATATATTGTTACGAATTCGGGTACGATCGGCCACGTAACTCGAATCGCGACACGCTCGCCCACCGGACGGACAATTCAGTCGTGACCCTCGGGAACTACCGCCAGGACCAGTCACGGGTGGGGTTTAACCCACCACGATCGTGCCAATTGCCCACCCGCGCAGATAGGGTTGCTTGCCAAATTCGACCTACCTAAGTACCTGCGCGAGTGGTCGACCGGGTGATCGTACCTCGCCGCAGGTCGACTCCGGACACGAACCGCTTAAGCGGCTCGTTCCATACTGCAGGGATAACCGAGCGGAGCTATCGTCGACCTCGACGGTTCAGATTACTTATCGGGTGTTTCAACCCACTACCAATCCCTTACGTGATGCAAGATGGAGCTTTCAAATAAGGGAAAAAGACGCAACGAAACGGGAAACAGTTCAACAAGCAAGCACTTTATTACACAACCACACACAAGCACGTATTCATCATACCGTAATGCACATATAACAGTCAAGCAAAAATGCAACAAAAGAAAAGTACTACTACCGACTATAATTATTTACAATACTTAAACAATTATACTTGTCGGACGGCGCCACATCATTCATTCAAAAAGCAAGGAAACGAAAGCCACCCTCACAGGCAAGGAGGCAGACATCGTGACAATGTACGTGGACCCTGGAGGAGCGGCCAGGTCCACGAGACCGAGAAGGTCTTACCCGCGTCCTCGTGACGTGATGGCGGGCAAGCCGCAATATCCGCGTAGCTGCGCCCCGACTCCGTGCCCCTGGCGTGGTCGGTGAGCCCTCTCGGCGTGCTCCGCGCAAGCACGTGTTTGTCGGCACCACGGTTAGGGTAGGGAAGGAACGGGGCCACCGGCACTATCTCAGCGCGGATGGGGGAGAGGAGAATTGTCGATGCTCAGGGTCGAGCGAGGGGAATGGCTGGCTGGCTCGAATCCCGCGACGAGACGCACCAACGAGAGACGAGTGACCCCCACACGACAACCTCGATGACGACCTCGTCTTCACTCGACCAGCCCGAACTGCATCTTCACTCGACCCGAACTCAACCCCGTCTTCACTCGACCCGCACTGAACTGCACTCGACCCGCACTGAACTGCGTCTTCACTCGACCCGCACTGAACTGAACTCGACCCGCACAACTGCGTCTTCACTCGACCCGACTGACTGAACTCGACCCGCACTAACTGCGTCTTCACTCGACCCGCACTCCGTCTTCATAGGCCGGAGGAGGAGCCTGTATGCAGATTTCAGGATCAAAACTCGATTGGAGGCGGGGCCACGCCACCCTCTTTCAGCCATTGGCGTGGCAAAAAGGGGCGTGAGCCTCTTTGATCCGAATTCTCTCCCGTGAAGAATCCACATTCATCGCGCTTGGAGGCGGGGCCATACGCCCGACGCTCGCCCATTGGACGGAGAAAAAGGGCGTGAACCCTTCCTGATCCGAATTTCTCCCTGAGAGGAATCATTCGTACCCGCGGCTCGACGCTTCGCATCAATTACCGAACGGGCCTGGACAGCACGACGTTTGGTGTTGACTGGTGGTGTGGGTCGATGGTTGTGGAAGGAGAAAGGCGAAGGTGGGGGGGGGTTGCTGTGGTGGTTTGGTGGTTGGCGGGCATCGTTTGGGAATGGCGGTGAAGCGATGTTTGCGGGATGAGTTGTGGAGGTAAAGAGGCAAAGGTGGTGGTGTTTGAGTTGTTGGTGGGTTAATGGTCCAAAATAACAATAGAGAAAGAAAAATGGCTAACTCAAAGCGTCGCAGCCCGGATGAATCACACATATTCCCTCTAAACAACAGGTGTGGCTAACTACACATGAACTTACCGATATATCTCACCTGAGGACCCTTTATGGTGTAATGCGAATTTCCACAACCGTAACAATATATGTACTTTTTTTTAAGGTTTTGGCTAAAATCCAATCCATGTCACTGAAGACTTCATTGTAACCCCCCCCCCCCCACATGTTGTCGATCATACATGTAAATGCCTCCATTTCAGAGTTTTTTTATGGCTGCCAGACCGCATTACTGACATCAACAATTTAATTCTCTCGACAAATTTCGCATATCACCTTCCAATTTTCTTTTTGATCGGATAAATATTTGACCAATCCGTTATGATGTCATTATCGCACTGATTCCATAATTTCTTCCACCACCAAAGGTAGAAGGAGGTTGTTTTCTCCCTGTTTGTTCTTGTGTGCAGGATATCTCAAAAAGTTGGGGGAGGGTGGGGGTGGTGGTGACGACGAACTGAGATTTTGGTCAATATCCAGATCCAATTACTGGAATGTTTTTATTTTTTTTTTTAAAGCGATTCTTCACCATTCAGAGATGTGGCCAAAAACTATATACATGCATACATACATGCATGACAATTTAAATGAATGTGCATCAATTGTTGGGCCATTAAACTGTCTCATCTGTTGGCGTTGGTTGAACGTTAAAGATCCCATGGCATCCTTTTTGAAGTCTGAAATTATCGCCAGCACCTTGGATGAATTCCAAATTCCTGTAACTTTTGCTCGTTACAAAATTCCCATACCTCTGAGCTTGGATGAATAGAAGAAGAATCTGAAGCAGCTGCATGTATTTGATTTATTTAGTCAGAGTTGTTGAAATGAGCAATCACACGACCCCTCTCCACATGCTACAACACATCTTTCATCACAGGATCACTACACTCTCCTCCATGGGTCAGCTTTCAAACCACTCCCCTTTACACCCTGGTTTCTTTTCTCTGGCCAACCCCTGGAGGATGTACGTTACCTTGAACTCCTTGGCCTCACTATCTGCCAGAGACCATCTTTGGTGGACCATGTCCTAAAACAGGTCTGCAAGGCTGGCTGACTCTTCTTTATTCGCCTTATAGCAAAGTCCATTCTGAGATGCACAAAACTCATTTCATTCTATGAAACTTTCATCCAAAGTATCATGGAGTAATGGGTACCCACTCTTAGCTGGTGCAACTGTTCCCCCTGGAAATGAGGGTCCAAGTCATCTTTTGGCAGAAGGCCAAGTCCTGGATTGTTCTTGTCCATCACAAGCAATTGAACCCCAAACTAGCATCTCAAAATGTAAAGCCCTACCACATCTGCTTTGTAAACAAACTAAAATTGGTGAAAACAGTTTTTTTTTAAAACAAAAACAAAACCAATTGTACATTTTATCATTTATTGCCTCTGCCACTGAAGGTGGGTGTAGGTTACGTTTTTACCCGTCTATCCACCTGTCTGTGAGCACAATGTCTCATGGAGTTAGACGGATTCCGACAAAACTTGGACAGGTTGGGTCTGTGACGAGGGTTTGATTCGATTTTGATGTAAATCTGGATCTGAGATTTAAATTTTTTTCAAGCGATTCTTCACCATTGAGATGAGACCAAAAATGATAAATAGCATGATAATTTCAAAGAGTTGTGGATGTGTTATGGCTTGGGGAGGTGACAAAAAAAAACAGCCCATTAGAATTTGGTTCAGGTCTGAATCCAGATCTGGCTTATGGGTGGAATACAAAACGTAAACTGCTCAGCCTGGCGGAGGTATGCGCTCGACCGAGTGGTGTTCTTGCTCCATATATATTAATACTGAAGGACCAATTTTGTGCTCCTCCTAGCGGTCGCGTCACGTTTTTCTCGGTACTGTGACTGGACTGAAGAAACTTCGTACCTGTAAGAGTGCATCGCACATAGTGGAATAGTCAAACTTCACTCTGAAGCAGAATAAACACTTTTCGTTTTGCATTCGTTTACATGGCGACGTGTGACGTCACCACTGAGAGGCGTAAGGACGTCATGACATCGGTCATTCGCTGACGTCATTACGTCTGTCGTCGACAGACCGTCACCGCTGAGAGGTGTAATTCCACTCCTCGAAAATAGCGTCTGCAATGTAAAACCCTCTTCTGCACATGCTGACTACCTCAGAATGTGAATTTGACACAAAAAATGTAACAAGAAACATTGTATCTATATATAATACTGAAGGACCAATTTGTTGCTCCTCCTGCGGTCGCGTCACGTTTTTCTCGGTACTGTGACCTGAGAAGTTTTGACACGGTGTTTGTACGTCAAAGTAGACACTGCACAAATCAGGGGACTTCTTCACAAGGAGTAGTGTACACCAAAAATGTCATTTACAAGGCCTTTTGTAGGCCTCATTAGGTAAGGTCATGGAGTACATCGACTGGGATCCGGCTCTTACAAGAGCCGCCACTGGTTGTCATATTGGGCTCATGGAATGGAATCCGTCTGTGACGGGGTTCGGCTAGTATACTCATAATAATGGTTTGTTGACAAAAGCTCGAATGGTAAATTACAAAACCCCATCTGGGGGACGGGCTAACTCGATTTTTGAGTGTTGCGCACCAAAATATGTACCTGGTCACACGTGCGATTAAGGTACGATGCAATGTGCGGTCGCACTTTAAGGAAGTTGCAACGATAAAATGGCATCATGAAACTCAGCCTGGTGTTGGCTTCGTGGTTAGGGTGACTGGCTTGGGATCTTAGGGTCCTGAGTTCAAGCCCTTTTGGCTGCTAAATTTACACCAGGTGTGGTTGATTCAGTCTGTCAACCTTCTGAGGTCAGCGAAATGAGTACCAGTGTACTGTTGTATGTCCATAGCATCAGCGGCAGTCGTGTCCTAATAAAATGATAGCTACTTGACAGTGAAGCTGCCATATGCAAGAAGAAGAAGAAAGAAACTCTTTCCAGCTGTTTCCCAAACCTACCTACATTTTAACAAATACCACCTTTGCCTAACTAATATATATATATATATATATATATATATATATATATATATATATATATATATATACACACACACTGTGTTTTTTTTTGGGGGGGGGGGGGGTGTGTGGTGTTTCAGTCCGTGATGGGTTTTCATTGCAGCGACCACTTGAACTGCTGAAGGGATCAAAGTCAAACTTGGTACAAGTATATATTATGATGCAAAGATGAACTGATTAAGTTTTGGCATCAGAGGTCATATCATATAAAAAAATGAGATACTTGGGAACAGCTGAATTGATTTAAATTGAACTTGGTACAAGTATGTATGATATAATAATGTGGACGGAGGCATATCGGTTGACGTGATGTCTAAGAGTGCCGGTCGAATTAATTTTATCTTTTTTGCATCATCTTTCTTCATCCTTTCACTCTCAAAATGCAATGTACAATTCTGAAATGCCCTTTTTGGGTTTGCCAAGTAATTGGTGCCATTTTTCAGCGACCGGCGGTCCACGATTTCTTCCATTTTGCCATCAAACCCTGACCGCTGCTCCCCCTCTCCCCGATGTTTTTGGCAACTCCATGCCCTGCAGTCCATGGCAAGATGAATGGCTTGCTCAAATCAAATGTTAATGCCCACTGTGTTCTGTTTGCAGGATGTGCTGAACCTTCTTGATTCCCATCTGATAAAGAAAGAGATTGACAAAAGTCTCAAAGAAGAGGAAAAAAAGAACGAGTATGAAAGCCAGGTTTTTTACTTGAAGATGAAGGGCGACTATTTCCGTTACTTGGCTGAAGTGGCACAGGAAGATGAGCATAAAGAAGTGATCGCAAAATCCGAAGCTTCCTACAAGGAGGCCCAAGAGATCTGTAAAAACATGGATCCCACGCATCCAATATGCCTTGGCCTCGCCCTCAACTTCTCTGTCTTCTATTATGAGATCTGCAAATCACCCGAAAAAGCCTGCGAGATGGCCCAATCTGCTTTCAACGCGGCGATGGCCGGGATCGATAACGTCGGAGAGGAGTCGTACAAGGATTCCACTCTTATCATGCAGCTGCTCCAGGACAACCTTTCGCTTTGGTCTGAGAGGCCGGAAGAAGGAGACAAGATTGAGCAAGCAGACCAACAGGCCGAGTGATAAATTGCCTTTTGGTATGCGGTGCTGGTTCATTTTCTGGTTGTATTTGTTCCAGTTTTGTTATCGGTTTGTTTTGTTTTTTTGTTTGTTTTGTTTTCAGGGGGTGTTTGATAATCCTACCTTAAAATAATTTGCATGACTTGGTAATTGTATCTCACTTGTAGTTGCATTTCCAACTCTAATTTCTTTTTTCTTTTTCTTTTTTTTTCCTGTGCAGTTGCTTGCAGCCAATGTTTGATTTTTTTTATTTTTTTTTTATTTTTTAACTTCTTGGCAAATGGCCTGGCCTTTTTGGTATTTGGTTGATCCAGTGAAAGATTAACGTTCTGAAAGATTAAAGGCTTCCTGAAGTCCTGCACCTTTCACTCCCCCACCCCCCTTCCCTCCCTCAAGGTGTTTCCTCTTTGCACATACCATACTTCGATTTGGGAACAAAAGTAGTTTTGGAAAAGTTGGCGTTTTGTTTTTTTGTTTTTGTTTTTTTTTTGATACCAGAATGTGCGCCTTGGTTTTATTTGTGCAACACAAAATGACTCACTTGGAATGCGCCAAACTTAAGTTGAACGGTGCAAGTGCTATTTGGCTCGGTAGCATGCTGCTTCTGAACGGTGGAAATTTGCAATAAAGGTTTTGAGTTGCACGTCTGTGCTTTATGATGTCATTTGATTTGTCGAAGCCGAGCCTTCGTATCTCCTGAATTTTTGTTTTGTTTGCACCACGTGAACCTGGTTTTCGCCATGATTTCCAATACATATTAATCTGACAATCGATTGTTTTATAAACTTGTTTGTCCTCAAGGTTTTGTGGGATGTTTTCATTAATACTGATTTTGACTGCATGCAGTATTTGCTGATGCTGTTGCATGAAGGTATTTATTTAAGATGCTGCTGCTTGATCTATCACTGTCTGGGGTGGGGACTTTTAAACAACTGGAAAAACATAAATTTTATCTTCACATTTGATATTGGGTGATTTCCTGGTGGAACCTTTTCCCATCTTTCAACTTTTCTTTAGGAGGGAGGGGTGTTGGGTTCAGCCTTGAAGTAACACACACACACACTTCCCTAAGCTGTCTATTCTGGGTTTGAATCAAGACAACCATAAAATGTCGTCCTTATTTCACAGATAGGATGATTCAGTGTGTGCTATCCTTCAGATGGACGTTTATATCGGTGTCCCGTCTGCCATTATTTAGTAAATGTTAAAGATCTCCATGGTGTTCTTTGCAAAGAGAAGGCAAGTTATCCCCAGCACCATAACCAAACTACAAATTCCCGTGTCGGAGTGGTGACTTGTCCAGGATTTTAACCCTAGCCAAGAAACTTAATTTGGCAGAACAGTCGCTCTGTATGGATCAAGCTTCTATGGTTGTTCTCAAGACTCTTCCAGTTAAACGAACAATCCAACCTTCCTTGTGATTAGATTTCCCCCCCCAAAAAACTCGACTACACTGGGAACAGCCATTATCTGATCAATAGTACAAAGAATGAACAAAGTTCCAAAAATAAAAGCCCCCAGAGGCATTCAACCATCAGCTTGTTTCACATTCTGTTAAGCCCAGGTACATTCCTTAATGCTGTGGAGGTTGAGTGTTTATGAGACAGTTCTGCCTTTATAGGCTACATGTTTAGACAGCTCCCCTTGCTTGATCTACACTGCCATTCTATTAAACTGTGGAGACGTTACAGTTTGCTTTTGAATCTAGATCAGTCGGATTTTGTTGACACACCCATAAGCTTTTTCTTTAATGGCTGCAATTATTCTTGTGGGGGGAATTTGGCCCAAGTCTTTCAAGAACAGGCTTGCCATGCCTCGTGTTTGATTACGATTGGTGCAGGAATTTGACGAACTGACTTGTTGAAAAGGTGGCATCCCATGACGGTGCCACGTTGAAAGTCACTGAGCTCTTCAGTGCGGCCCATTCTACTGCCAATGTTTGTCTATGGAGATTGCATGGCTGTATGCTTGATTTTATACACCTGTCAGCAATAGGTGTGACTGAAATAACTGAATCCACTCATTAGAAGGGGTGTCCTCATACTTTTAGCCATGTCGTGTAGGTACCTGTAAGTTATGGAGATCGAGGGGTGTAGGGATGTTGACAGGACTTTTAGGTAGCTTGAGCATTGATGGGTGATTGTGTGCATGTGTAACGGATGCGTTGGGGGGGTCTCGTCAAGGGGTGTTTGGTTGATGTGTGTTTTATTAACCAAGCCCATGTCCTCTCCTTTAAGGAGAGGAAAAAAAAAATACAAAACTTAAAATAAATAACCCCACAAAAAAAACACTTAAATAAATAATAATAAATTTTACATTTTCTGCTTTGGATCTTGTGTTAAGTTAGTGTGGTGTTGGTGTCACACAGGCATGATGGGCTGAATGGCTTCCACCTGTGTCTGATTTCCTTGTCCATCCAAGGGACGGCACAAACATTGATGAATCACCCTGCCTGTGAAATACCTGGGTGACAGTTTATAGGTCGGTGGTGATTCAAACCCCGGCTCGACAACTAAGAGATGAGTGTACCTGTAGGCTAGACTAGACAGTGTACCTGTAGGCCATTCTGTCAGCTACTTTGCCCACACCCATAAGCTTCTAAAAAATGCATTTTTCACAATTTGCTGATTTATTTAACAACACTCATACTTGGCTTGAGATGAATATGGAAAAAATAATTCTGCAAGTTTGCTACAACACACAATCCCAACCGTTCTGTTTGAACCACACTTCCAAATTTGTTTTACATTCAAGTCAACAGGCGGTAACTACGGCAACCTTTTGAACAGGAAGGTTAGTCTTTCTTCACACTTACCGTGTTAGGATTTCCTGACCACACCTGCACGTGCGACCAGGTGGCAATCCTGGTGAATGTCTCATCTCGCTCTTGGTGCATTCACAGATTCACCACCCAGACTCCAAAACACTCAGGTGACTGTTTTGAGGACCTCAAGCCCAATAAGATTTCACTTGGACCCATCGCCCATACTCCCTAGCATCTGGTGTCCATATCGTCTTGTCTGTCGTCAGTGTGTGATAGAACACGGGTGATGGTCACTCTTTTTGTGCTTTTGGGTCCAATGGATCCCAAGTTTTCTTATTTACTCATGGTGGACGAAACTTTCCCGGCGGTTTTCGAACGTGACATTGAAAATAATAACAAAACAAAGTTTTGTTGTTTACAGTGAGATACATTTTAATTGGTGGAAACCAATGAATAGTGTCGTGTCTTGCTAATTGCTGTACTTTATTTCACAATCTATTATTATGATTATTATTATTATTTCAGGCTTCACAAAAGAATTATCGGTCATTTTTACTTCTCTGACCTGTTGGAGGTGTCATTGAACTTGTGGGACACTCACCTGTGGAATGATGCAGGAAACAAGTTTCTGCCTCTTCTTTAGAACTTAAATTTAAGACAAAAGAACAGTTTCTGAAAAGTGTTTTTTTTTTTATTGTAATCATAATAAATTAATGTAGTTTTACCCACAGTTTTACACTTAAAATATTGCAAAGGGTTTGAATTTGAGATGCACATCATGTTATTGCAATAAAATGATGTTTATTTATTTTTCTGAAAAAAATTGATTTCAGACACCCCAGGGTGCCCAGATGTTGGTGCAGAACGAAGGGATTAAAAAGGCTCGGAGGAGGTCGCTGTGTTCCTTTTGCACACTCCACGCAGCCCCAATAAGTGCTCAACAACCTGCAAAGAAAAATAAAATCCTTTCAGAGGCCATTGTTTGAATATCTGCTGTAAGATGACATGGACCTGATCATAATTATGCCCGGTGTCCACTTGTGCACCATGAGGTCCCCATGGTTAGGAGGGGGGCAACGTTTTGGAAGTATATTCAGGAAACGTCGCCCTCTGGTGGGGAATGTCGGAACTTCAAGCGATGGTCATCGAGGTGAAAGAAATGATTGATCACTATCAGTCGGCCCACAGTTTTACACGTCATAATCGTTGTACTGACATCCTGACACCAGCAACGAACATAGCAATCCACTTCACCAGAGTGCCTTTTGCTCTTCCCTTCCGGATCTAGAATCTGGATGCCACTCACTATTCAAGGTTTTTCTACTTCTGCGTGTAAATAGTGTTTTCAGAGCCGTGAGGCTCTATATATGCCACACACTTAAACAGGTTGGCAGGAAAAGGAGTACACAAGGAAACTAGAAGGGCACTCGGAAGAGCGCATACCTCCGCCGCGCAATACTTGATGCGGTAGAACATATCGGGCCGAATAAATTTTTGAAATGTGCCATACATCGTTTTTGGCCCTCTCTCTCTCTCTCAATGGTGAACAATCACTTTGAAATTAAATAATTCTCATATCCATGTCCGCATTCGGATCTTCACCAAAATTGAATCTATTCTTCCTTGTCACACACCCACCAGCCTGTAATCCTGTAATCTCTATCCTTGTCCACCAAGTTTTATCCGAATCCGTCCACAACCTTTTGAGTTAGTGTGGTTTCTATCATTTTTGGCCCGATCTCTCGATGGTGAAGAATCTAAATAATTCTAGTAGTCGGATCTGGATCTGGATCTTCACCAAAATCTCATCAGTTCGTCCTTGTCACACACACTGTACCTGTCCACAAAATTTCATCCGGATCCGTATGAAAACATAACCTCCTTCACCTTCGGTGGCGGAGGTAATTTGACGCAGCAGGAGGTCATTCGGCCCATCGTGCCTGCGTCGCATCAACACCAGATCCATTTATATAAAAACTTTTAAAAATGCAAAATGTTTTCTTTTCCTTTATTTTCAGGGTGGGGGATGGGTGAAGGTGGTTCTTGGGTGAGAGACACCAACCACACACCACCCCTTGACGAGACCCCACAGACAACACCAGACACAAACAATCACCCATCAATGCTCAAGCAACCTAAAAGTCTTACCAACATCCCTACACCCTTCTATGTCACTGTCTACTCTGCTGAATAATTCATCTTCACTTATTTTGTCTCTACCCTTCATTATCTTAAACATCTCTGTCATATCACCTTGTAACCGCCTCCTTTCTTGTTCACCTCCTTTCTAGTGAATAAAGCCCTGTCTCCTTCAACCGCTCCTCATATCTAGGCCCAGAATCAATCTCGTCGCCCTACGCTGAACCTTCTCGATGGCATCTATGTCCTTCCGGAACTGTGGTGACCAAAACTGAACACAATATTCTAGATGTGACCCTCACTAAATTCCTGTACAATGTTAACACCTCCTCTTTAAATATATAATTGATCCCCCTCCTTATACAGCCTAAAACCCGATTTGCTTTACTATGCTGCCTGGCACTGTGCTGCCTGCTTACCTCCCGTATCTATTACCACCCCCAGATCCTTCTCCTGTGTGACACGCTCCAAAATTACCCCTTACATCCTGTAATCTCTATTTTCATTGTTCTTTCCCATCCCCAACAACCTTACACTTGCTCAGGTTAAATTACATCTGCCAATCTTTTACCCAATCGATACAAGTATCAATACTCTCTTGCATCTGTTCACCACCCCCTCTGCTATCCACCTTACCTCCAAG
>CM068967.1:74630718-74643900 GCA_035128595.1 Eptatretus atami
ACTGTACATATGGTGGTGAAATCCGGATTATTGTATGTTCATCCTGTATTGTTAAAAGAGAAACCATTAGTTGGTGCAATTAAGGAAAAACGACTTTATAATGAAGTGAAGATTAAATAGAATGGTCCAAATAATTCAGACTTAAATAAGAAACAATTTAACTGACAGTTAAGAGACAATGCTATGCATGAATCTCAAAAAGTGGGAGGAAGATGACAAACTGTGACGAGTGGACAAGCCGAAATAGATTTTGGTTGATCGGATCAGATCCGCCATCCAGTGGGAATAAATTAACGTCAGCCTGTGATGATGGCGCTCCACTGATGCATTAGTTTGGTGGCATAATATGTTTTCACCCTTTCTGTCTGTCTGCTGTGAACAGCATCTCCAAAATCGGATAGATCAGATGATAACTGGTAGAACCGTTCAGGACTCAGCATGAAGTCAATGATCGATGATTCATTGGACACATTCTGAAATAAATCGAAAGAACATAGAAAAAGAGAAATCATATTAATTATCGAAAATTAAATCATCAATCGATTGTCACCTATGACAGATAGACTGCCGGAAAACGCAACATATCAACAAAACACATATAGTCTACAAAAATAAAGTCAAGGGAGGAGTATAATAAAACAAGATTAGTAAGGTTGGGAGAGCAGACGGACTGAGAGAAACAACGATCATGCTAGTCAGCACGGAATCACTAAGAAATAACAACACAAATAACATCTGAATTACAAAGCCGAAAAGTAAACCGACGACGACAAGTGAGGTGCTGTATCTGGATAGTAATAAGAGAGTAGGTAAGCCACAGTAAGGTCGCGAGAGAACACATATTTATATCTCACTGGTTCGATATTCGATAGTCTAACGCCGATTCATACCCTAATGTGGTCTGTTATTTATTCGGTCAACCTACTAACGAAAAAACATTTGTCTGGATATCAAAAAGCACTTAGAAGCGCGATATCGAAACTACACGAAATCATTACAGCAGCTTAATCTCAGGTCTTCCCATGCGGGAACGCCCTGCGTCATTTATTGTAAGGACACCTTCCTACCGTTACTCTCAGATCAGGTACACACAACACACAACACAAAAAAATTCTACACACACATCCACACACACATCACATCTCTACCACTCACACACAATACATATTCGGTTTTTGTACGATCATCGAAAAAAAAAAACATATTGCACATTTAACTGAGTATCTTCACAATATATTACCAGGAAGGTACATGATGTATCCATACGAATTGGTATTGAAGTCGAGAAACAAAAATGTTTTAAAAAAAAATTTGGGACAATTAGGGGTGTCATGCAGCAGAATCCGCATTACAGTTCATGCTTCCGCGCGATAGGGAGGTCCTCCCCCTCGTCTCACCTTACACGGACGCTCGTCGGGTCTGTAAACAAACTATGCACAGACGTGTCTCCATTCCGGCAAACATGGAATCAACGAGATTGTAAGCTTTGAACCCAGGCAAGATATCGGAGCAGTGGCGTACAGAAGGATGCGTGGGGTATCCAACTTGGCTAACACACCACATGTGTACATAGTTTGTGACAGTCTTCCTTCATCTGTCCATCCTTTCCATATTTGTTAATCAGTTTGATCGTAAATTAGAAAAGTGCGATCGATAAACCTGGAATAATTACTTTCGTATTGACATGCAAAGAGCCATACTCAGGGAAGGCTTCATAATTGCAAACAGGTTCGTCCCTTTCAATGAGCCAGACACTCTTCATTGTAAATGTAGTTAAACTTTCATGAGGCCTCACTTGCAAGGAATTAAAGAAAACAAAAAACTTTGCTCGCGAGACAGAGTATGAATTAGAGAATGCAAACCACAGCTTGAATAATGTGAAAAACATAAGAGAATACCCCTACCTTGCTAAAGAAGCAAAAAACTAGTGAGAGACAATATCGGAGCGCATACACTTTGTCGAGTAATCCTCAGGTTAGACTAGCTGTTTAGAACGCGATCAATCTCAATGGTTGTAACCATACAGTTAAATATCCTATAAGTACGCGGAAAACAGACCTCCGGAATCAGACCTGCAAAAACACAAATACATAAATCAAAATATCTGATCACTTCGTCACTATCACCGAACTGTCCACAACTTCACTCCAGAACCGTTACTGCACATTTCTGAAGTATATCTACACTGTAACAGAACCAGAAGAAAGATACGAAACAGAGAAATAGAAATCAAAAACTCCTTCATTTAACATTGTGGGAACAGACACACAAAGGGAACCTCATTAGACCCCCTTGCCTTTTGCTCCTGTTTTTTAAGTCAAGGTCAACAAGAGATAGAAACTTCGACACAAGCTTGTGGAGAAATGTCTAGCAACGAAAAATTCAAATCGGCATTTCAACAAGTATTTATCGATAATCAACACGTAAACTTGAGCTACAGATCAGGAACGTGCACTACTCAATGTGGTAACACCCATGCAAATGATCTCCCGTGTCTGATTGATACAGGAACCCCAAGATCGAGTAGCAGCATGTTCAAAGCAATAAAGCGGAACAACAATATGATAACAAATATTACCGGCGGGATCGTTTATGAGGAATGTAGCCGAATAACTCTGTTTGATCCGAAAAGAAAAATGTTTTTTTGAAACTCTACCGATCCATTATCAAAAATTTAAAAGACATTGCTCGAAGCTTCCCCTTCTAAGCTCGAGCTGCTTGCCTTCTCTTGCCTGATCAGCTTCATTCCCTTCCATAGCAAAATCTGATGCCATTTTTCTCGCATGAAAAGCCTGTGGGATTCAGCTTTCTTGAGACCTGCATACGAGCTACGCTCTTGCCTTTGGCATAGAATACAGGGTGGCATTTTGCTGAAGAACAGAGGCGCGCTAGAATCCTTGCCTGTGGGACTGAAAGATGCGAAAATATTCGCAAAATAATAACTTAGAGTTCCTGGACACATTGCAAAAATCTGAGTGGCTCCACCCTAGAAGGCGGGGGCGAAACATGCTCACGCTATTACTTGCTCTAGAAATTGACCATCCTGAACCCTTGACAACTCTAAATGCAGAATGATCTGCATCACTCGCCTAGCTGAGTTCGCCGCTCTAGACAATAAAAAGAACAGGATCTATGTGCTCTGCTTATGACCAATCGAAGTACACTGCATCTAGCTATGGGATCTGGTATCATTGGTCTTATGACTGACCAAGCTGAGATTATGAAAGAGACTTCCTTCGCCTGACAAGAGGCTCCTCTGTCCTGACTTCAGCAAACTGCTGCTCCGGCGGTATGCGAAAAAATCTTAATGCATGTATGCGAGCGGAATTCCAGCACTGAAGAGCAGAGAGATGACCTCTCGTCCACTGACGCCGGAGAAGAGCAAATCACTACCTTGATGCTTGTCTAAGACCTCAGCGCATCTTGCTGATGCTCCCACGGAAAGGGGTGCTCCTTGCGAGCCACGGATGATGCGTCATCTTCTACTGATTGCGTAATGCTGCTCTTCGTGAGCGAGTGCTGCTTCCTTCCTACGGGTGCGCTTCCTTGCCTGATGCGAGGTTCCCCTCACCCTTCCTGCCATGACCCGAGCGCCTTGCGCTCCTCTGCGCTGAGCGAGTGCGTTCTCTATCGTGATGGATGTGCTTCCTTGCTGATCGCGGAATGAGACTCATCCAGTGTGCCTCGAATCGGAGAGGTAGACGCGCCTTGCTAAGGCGGAGGTATCTACTTCTCTAACCATGATGCTGAAGATGCGCAATACTCTGCCCTGAAGTAGCGAACGCGCTCTTGCTTGCGATCGGAGTTGCGCTATCCTTCAGACCTGAATGCGGAGTCTGCTCTTGCCTGATGCGAGTGCTGCTTCCTTGCCTTATGCAATGCGCTGATATTGACCGAAATGCAGAATAGCTGATACCTTCCTAGTAAATAATAAGAGTCTTGAGCTTTTTCTCTAGAAATCTAACTAATGCTCTGGAACAATATCCCCCATCCACGGCTGACGTACGAAGTTGACGCAGCACGCTATACTCGGGAAGACACACGCTATCGATAGACCGTGCAAGAACTATCGACGTCCATGAAAATACTAATCCACCGTCAAAAAGAGAACACAACATAACTCAAATTCATCTATATCAGTACAGTACAGACAGCGAACAGTGCGTTCGTCTTGTCAAGACATCTTATTACCTATGACGTAACATGATATAAGACAAATTCTAAAAAGATTCGCCATACTTGATAGGCCACCTCTGCGCGTCCTTCAATATAACGAGATGGACCGATCACAACAAACACAAATCACTGTGTTTACATTCTATCTATGAAAAAAATATATGCCTTCATCAAAAATAATCACTGGCTGACGAGCTCACAAACATTGCCAGATTCTTATAAGTATATAACCATCTAACACGAAGTGAACTTCAGTGAACTAACATCGGTGCAGTCAGGAATACTGATAAGAACAAATCAACGCACAAATACCTCCGTCACCCTCGATACTATGGCAACTGTGCTGCTCATAGCTAGGACCAGTTATATCAGTTTTTGTTCGTATCTAAAGAGATATAAATTATTGTGTTTTTCCTCCGGCTTCTTCAGAGAGGAATCGATCACATTCAGGAGATAAAGATGTAGACAGACAAAGAAAAGACCACAAGTAGATTTTTATCACATCGCTGTTATAATAACATTCATCCAGACAGAATAATAAAGATTCGATCATTTCTTCGCGATCATCAAAAGATATTAATCTTAGAGTATCGGATACTGATAAAAAATTAATTTTTCCTACGGATAAGTATGCTGATCTAAAGTGTAAGTCTAACCAGAAAAAAAAAATGACGATTTTCTACGTTCTACCGACATCCGCGAAGTAACTCCCAGCAGAATGCGTATACCAGTGTGTGAACAACGGTAGTAAATGCATCATATAGTCAGAATGGTAACAGAAAAACTACATCAAATTCTATTAGGGAGAATTTTATAATACCTAGATCCTACTTCTAGCTCGATACTTGTAGTGAAGCGAATCTAGTTTACAGTAAATTTTTTTTTTTTTAGATGAGATAAAAAGAGTCAAAAAGTTTACAGGGTTGTTTTCGTTGTGAAGAATCCGTTAGTATACTTAGATGAACAAGTAAATAACTCGTTAAGAATGAGATCGCGTTTCCGAGGTGTGGATTGTCGTTGTGACAGGTAATGTAGTATATAAGTTCAGGTAATAATCTTATAAAAAGATATGATCATCTAATGTCATTATTTCTACGTTGTCGACATAAGTTGAGAAATTTTTCTTCAGATAATCCGTCGCGAGGGGTGATTGTCGCTGTGATGGTAAAGTGGAGGGATTATAAATAATTCGAAATTATAAGAACTGTTCGAGAGTGGTTCTAGTCCTCATGTAGGTATCTAGACGATATATGGTTATGGATACGTTTAACTATTCAGAAGAGATCCGTTACTAAAAGAGAAGATATAGTAGATGTGTTTGTCACTGTAATGTGAGCGAGTAATACATAAATATTTTTAGGAGAGAATCCGTCTTCTCTACGTGCGCGCTGACGTTAGCGTGGTTAGTTAATCTCAGTCAATAAGTTTTAGATAATTGTTCTAGGCGTGTACTTAATTACGAAGTCGTGAATGAATCGATGAAGTACTAATGAGGTAATGATAATTTTTTTAGAAAATCTGTCTGTATGTGGTAGCGATACTAACCGATTACAGTTAAGTAATGTGTAAGATGATATAAACGTAGCTTGAGTAAGAACACTAATCCTTTTCAGATGAGATCTGGCAAATCAAGACGTGTCGGAAAGTCTTGGTAAGAGAAGTAATTATAGAAGATTATTTTGCAGAGAGAAAAATCTAACTGACTTGTAGTTGGTGAATCGTAAGGTAATGTTGAGTAAAAATGTTAGGTAAGTTCATATTTGTGAGACGAAACACACTTCTACTCAATATGTCAGAACCGGAGTGCTACTTAGTGAACTAATCCGTGAACTAGAAAACTGAGAAGATAGAATTGAGAACAATTTGAATGAAATGAGATCTCTACGGTCAGTGTATATGGAGAGATTAAAAAAGAAGGTACGATCTCAAACTGAGAAGTAAACAATGTTACACTGACAATTAAGGATCCATGGTCTAAAGTGGTTGTACTGATTGTTATTTAGGAAAAAGAACGGTCATGGATTAACTCATCCAGAGTATCTTTGCAGAAGAAATCCATTCTAGACGGAAAAGACCTCTTAGAATGTTACAGTAAATGTGAAAGAGAAGAAACATCCAGATAACTTGAGTTATATAGCAGAGAATTCTGCTTCGATCTAATTCCCGCTCATGCAACATCGGACTGTTCCTCGATCGTATGCGCGATCTATGGGGTAGGAAGAATTCACTAACAACTTAGCTCAGATCAGACTTCTTCCTAGGACTCGTGATTATAAATGCTAAAGATGAGAAAATATAGAAATTTATTCAGAGAATCACAGTTCTGCGGTGTAATTCCGTTCGATATGAATTGTTGATGTGTTGATATTTATTGTTGGATTGTTTAGAACGATAACTGAGAATTCGGAAGTGATTAGACAAAACCACATAATCTAACAGCGCTTACGGGATCAGGATCGACGTTGCTAGACAGCTGAATAGATTAAGTTGAATCAATAATACGGTAAAAGGCAAACAGAAAGGTCTAATACATCAAAATAAAATCGCAGTTATAACCGAAACTGGCAAGAGATACGCAATGATCAATTGAGATTTAGTAATCACGATTCAGTATTAGGTAGTATATTACAAGCTCGTCAAGAAAATCGACTGTCTGTGTCAGATGTTGTGGAAACGGTCAAGAAAGTCAATGAGTCGCAACAGGGGATCAATGACAGATAACGTAAATCATGTGACTAATATTTAGTAGAATAGACCCGTAACTAGCGGCGGTAGATCGTTCGGTGAAATCGGATTTAACAATTTAATGTCTCGGTTTATGCACGCGAGAGAGAAGGCAGAAACCATAGTCAGTTCGAGTAAAATCAAATCGTTTTTTTAAGAGGAGAACTCGAAATGATAAATATATAGGGTCACTCGCTGCTCAGTAAGCAGGTCTCTCACAGTGTCACGAACGCACGGAAGTAGTAAACGCACAAATATCTTTAGTTCTTTTAGAGTATGAGACGCTGTTCTGCAGGCGCCGTACCGGATGTGTTGTGCGAAAAAAAGTAGAAGTAATTAAAGCAATTGATACAGAGAAAATGTTTAACGTCTATTCAGAGGATCACGCTTCTACAGGCCCGGATATGTATATATGGATGTGTAGAGGTCCAAATAATATGAGCGATGAGACTATGACAGTACCATATAGACGAATGATTATCGTGGAGAAATGTAGATGAGCTTTGCGGAATATAATCATGAATCTGCAACGAGAATCATCTGTCTTTCAAACTACAGCATCTGGCGTGTACGACTTTTGGGTCGGAGATAATAGTACAACTGCGTAGATGAAGAGTCGAAAATTGTTGGTATAATCAGTGAAAGCTCTTTATAGAAGACGTAGTAGTCTGTGTGTGAAAGAAGCTTGGAGCGGTTAATCATATGAATATTCATCCAGACAAATAAATAGAAATAATTCAAATATTGAAAACTCATATCATATAAAAATGCAGAAGTTAATAACAAACATTCTACGTCGCTCTAGGCGGGGAACGCTATTTCCACTAATAAAAACAAACACAGTACGTCGGGGAATATCACACATATGAGTCAAACAAATCGATTTTATAGTTAAATGCCGTGCCAGCAAAGTCCACGTAATACCGACAGCACTAATAGTTCAGATGTTGCAAAAATGAAAATACAGCGCAAACTGCGCACAATAAATAATTCCATGTGATTAATCGAGCCAATTCAACCCTCATTGGTAACGCAAGCTATAGTGCTAACACGAAAAATGTCGAAATCGTTCAAATTTGAATACATGTCGCGCAAACGAAGTGTAGAAAAAATCGAGTATAGACAATATGCTGACAGAATAAAACAAATTGAGATGAACGATTGGTTATGAAAAACGGATAACCTTTTGTAGTCGAGCCATGGAAAGCTTAAAACACAGAACGTCGAACAAACCAACGAACGGGGCCGCACGTCTCACCGCGAACTCTAAGCACAAAGCAACAAGGATCACAATATACATACACCGTATATATAATCCGTTCCCTCACGTGATAAACGCTCGACTCCAAACATAGCCACGTAATCCATCAACAAACCCGTTGCAGTCAGTAATTCAGCGCTATGAGTTGTCTCGTCAAGGCGAGTGAAGCCTTCAGAAAATCAAGAGGCACCAATATTGTCAAGTTGGGGGGTGATTCAAGCAACGATGGCGGTCAACAACGAATGTGCGGGTCCAGCTGTCGACCAATGGGTCACCTTTCAAAAATCAACCCCCCCCCCCCCAACAACAACAAGGGGAAGAGACCACAGGGAACAATCGAGAAATAGATGGGAAGAATGAAAGCAATGAAAAAGGACACAGGGAGAACAAGCACAACAGAAACACAGGGAAAGGAGGAAGGAAAACTGGGGGGAAAACACAAAGACAGAGAAAAGGACAGGGGTGAAACTGAAGGAACGGTGAGCTCAGAGAAGTAACAAAGTATAAAAGGTCATGACAAGATGGATCACGTCCGATCCCACGGCTAGCGCCGCTCCACACGCGAATATTGATATGGGTATCAGGGACCACAGAGGTAGACTTACCTTCGGCTGAGAACATATTCCTTAGAATATACACCAAATTACAAGCAGTTCATCGGGAATGAACTTTATCTCCTTTTCCCCCTCATCGCTGCAATCACTAACCACTATAGGATAAACACTCTCTATTATTCTTACATAGTCGAGTAATATTCAATACGTGCAGCATGTTGAAAAAAAAACATTTGGGCACAGAAAAACGCAAAAACACAAGGGCGAGCAAATCACCCAAGAAAAATAATACGGCACAAAACAACAACCTCTGCTCACGCACCCAGGGTCCGGGAACCTAGCAGGGCACTCACATCAGATTCAGGAGCGGGCAGAATCAATGCCCACAGCGATTATCTTCATCTACACCAAATATGTCCACGAGACGAGTTTCTACGCATGCCGAAAAAAGATTTAGCCAATGCTGTATCTCCGCGCAAATGGAACGACGAGCGGAAACAAACAATCAGCCGAACGGTTATCTCTTTTCATCAGAAAGATCAGACACCAACAACACGCTTAAAAAAATACTACACCAAAAATTTTCCGAATGATACAGGACAGAAGAGGCAAACTGAAACACCCGGCCCCAAAACACGGAAAAGATTGATCTTGCGTCCCGTCTCTCGATGTAGACATCGCTCCATTCTTCGGCTGGTCGTGGATGACTGCCCGACCGACAAATAGTAACAGCACATATAGGCACTCGATCTTGGGGACCGAATACAAGCGGTCGCACCACGAGTTCGGAACACGCAAAGATACCCCTCGCCGCCTACTCGGGACCACACATAGCCACTTCGAAGCGTTCTTTGCGCCTGGGCTCACCGAGTTTTGCGGTAACTAGTCTTCCCAGACCCCGCTGCGATCAGCGCCTACTTATAGGCTTCAACATACTCCCTCTCAGTCTCAATCTGGCCCACTTTCTCAAGGGCAAGAACAACTGAGACCATCATTTCGGGGAGTGACAGTGGCTTGCCCTCTAATGTGTCGTTGCTCACCTTGTTGTCTAAGGAGATTTAAGAATTGCCTTGAAAATTGACATCTCCTATCCTTACTGATTAACTCCTTGCCCTAGTGCCTCCTGCCACCGTCCCGAGAATTGTATTATAATACCTAAACTTATTTGTGCAATGTCCCACCGCGTTCACTACATAGATCATATATATGGCTCTAGCACTGTGAAACTCTTTTGAGCAATCTATTAGGCGACAGAAATTTTGTCCAGAAACTCAGACACCGACGGGTAACTGGAATCAAAAAACACTACTTCAACTTCCTTAGCGTGAATCAAGCTATGGGCACGTAATCGATACATCTCATCATCATTGGACATAACGTAACAGCCATCCAATCAGTAGTCAGGGTGAATTCGCCGGAGCGCTTGCGCGTGGGTATAATTAGCACACGATTGGCGGAACAATCCTGGAACTTCAGGCAAATCCTACACTCACCCCGCGCAGGAGTACCACGATAGCAAATCAATCTCTGGCACCATCGGTCAGCTGTAAAGACCCAGTTCCTTTCGGACTACGGGTCACGATCTGGAGGCCAATCCGGTTCTTCGAAGAGACAGAGACGACATAGCTATCCCCGACCGCGTATTAATCCATCCCTAATGCGCGAGCGTGAACATCAAACCAAGATCGATTCACCGACTCACCCACAAACACCTAACCTATCTGTTGCTGAGTATCATTTCTATAACATACATCTTAGCCCACAATCAAATCTCGTCCATGAGAATACCCTGATGCCAAACCCAATTCCGAGAGATCCTCACATCATTAAGGAGGGAAGTAGTAACTCAGCATGTTCAAGGTGGACACCTATTTGTCTGAATCCCAAATGATACTGGAAAATTGGTGTTAAGCAATGACAAGGGTGTACGCATCATCAACTGCGATAGGATTCCCTACCTTGCTGATAATTGAAACAAGCCGCTGGGTCTGTATTAGCTGCCGACGTTGCTAGCACTGTTTTAAGATACTGCCCCACTAAGACGTAAGGCAAGTCACTATTAATTCTGCCGGATTGTCGTCTCTACATCATTCGCCGGCGTCGTCATAAATGGCTACACGATCGGCGTTTTACCGACGTACAGAATACTGTGACTATTGGCTGTCTCATATAGACTACAAGTATGCTAACGAACACGCTCTAATGGTACAAATATTAGGCACAATGTGAAATTGCAATAAGATAAGCAGATGGACGCAAACGCATCATTCGGTGTAACACCCCATTGGTCACAAAGTAATCGCAAGCACGGCTCGTCTTGGGAGCCTGTAATCGGATGCATGATGGCACCTCCAGCAGAGTGCAGGACGATGCCAATCGGCGGCAGATCCATCATTCAATAACACATAGCATGGGACCATACTCTACATGGAACGGCCAGTCAGTCCCATGCTCATCTTTCCCCCTTCATCGTTGTCCACCTATGGGCACGCACTAAATCTGTGCAGAAGCTCTCGGTCTGCCGTCCGTTCCTTTAAATTCATTTCGCTCCTTGTTAGTGAGAAGGCACAAGCTCTGAGGGTCGCATCGCAGTCCGATAACAGATATCCACAACCTGTACCATGCCGAATCTTCTCTCAAATCACGGAAGGAGACAGCCAGTCACCAACTCCATGTCGTTCCGGTCTCGCTGTATGGGAATTCCAGTAATGTATCTGGCATGCAAATCTCAGATCCTATGCTCATCACATGCCCGACCACAATTTTAGTTCTTAAGGATAACTATGAATATCCTATACCATGAGCCAGAGCCATCCAACGCATAACAAAAATGCAAGAAAATTGGGCAGAGTAAAAACAGTGTTGACATAAAAAGGGAGAGATTAGCACCTTCCTTTAGTTCTTGGAGCTTCAGACTGACCTACTCACGAAACTATGATCGCAACGTAAAATATATCGAATTCATACTGTTAAAGTGTGTATCATGCGCATCATTGATTTGGTAAGGTGCATTGCACTCACACACTTCGCAAAGCACTGCTTTTTGTACTTCATTTGGCTTCGTAATCAACAATATATTTGAAATGTCTTCCTTTTACCAAAAACTATACTCCTTCTCTTATTTCTGACTTCAAAGCTTAATAACAATATGGAGAGATATGTATAGCGGTTCATAAAGCATGAGCCCAAATGACTGTCCACCATTATCAAGGGAGTAGTTCTAGCGAAACTATCTATTCTCGGATATGGATAGAGATATTGAGTTTCAATAACAGATTAAGAATTGAGTCTAGCATCATAAGAGAGATTTTGTTCCGTCAGCTCCTCACATCTGAATAATTAGCAGAACTATCAGGCATTGCAAGAACGCTTATGGGTCTTTGCTCAAAACCACCTCGCTGATTCCACCTCACAGTATAGAATCCTATTTGAAATGTCCATTTCTTTTAATCCATATAAAACAATTGCGAATTCCGCGCCCGTCGCTGCGACTCCCGCCCCCCCCCTCCTGGTCAAACCGCTCATGTGAATGCTCTGTGGAGCCTCCTATCTTTCGCGACTCGAGCGTCGACCCGTACGCCTTCCCCACTTGCTGAGTGAACAAACAGATTCAGCTTCGGACCCCCCTAACGCCGGATCCAAAACCAAGACCAAAAATGGTGAGCTCTCGATCCAATCTGGACCCATACATAAACGACGCATCTATATTCTTCAAGCTGGTCCATCCACTCAGTTTGGCCATTTGGTTTCAGCATACTACGTCTCCGCCTCTTGAGGCTATAGAGTTTAGCCAACCCGAACCTACCAATAGAGACGAGTACGGGGGTCACCCCCTGTTGTTCACTGGTGTATGGAAATATACGCCAGAGAACCTGGCGACGTCATTGCAAAACTGTCGCGGCAGGATCGAGTAGTCACTAGACTCGCACATCGACCTGTGACTTGCGGTCCAAAGCCATCTGGCGCAGGGCCCCTATTACCGTGGACACATAAGGAATATTTAGCATTCACATGTGAAGTACGCAACCATAAGAGAAAATAACAATTGTAAGTGAAGAAACTCAAATTTCAAGACGTTCATAAATAATATACGGGGAGTTATTTGAAAATTTGATTTTTTGGCAGCTACATGTTAATATCACCACACCCACGAACCTTCTTACCCGAAAGCACGCAAGAGGCAAATAAGACAAAATACGAAGCGAAATCGGAGAAAAAAGATAACAACAACAAATTGCAACAACAACATCGTGCTAAAAAATTTCTAACTTTGGCCTTACATACGCCGAGCTGTGAATGTATAACATCGATGGGTCCTGGGCTGAAGTTACTCAGATGTACATGAATGGTGTTTGGAGGAAGTTGTTGCCTGAATGTGTCAATGACTTGAAAAGATTTAAAGATGTTTTCCCCATTTTAAAGACAGTTATCCTTGGCCTGGCCAATAAAGCTGGTTTTGATGAGGTG